>NDXB01014944.1:0-11324 GCA_002631895.1 Agapornis roseicollis | reverse complement strand
ACTGCTGCTACCACCAATAATAATGATAAGAAAATAACAAGGGAAGAGAGTACAATACCACCCGCTGAAAAAAAGCCCGACCAGGAAGTGTGTCTTCTTCCAGGTAAATCCCCATTACCTCCCCAGGCATGATGTGCTGTGGTATGGAATACCTCTTTAGCTAGCTTGGGTCAGGTGTCCTGTCCCTGCTTCCCCCTGGATTCCCCTCCTCCCTGACAGAGCATGAGACTCAGAAAGTCCTTGATCGGAATTTACTTAGCAANTCCAGGTAAATCCCCATTACCTCCCCAGGCATGATGTGCTGTGGTATGGAATACCTCTTTAGCTAGCTTGGGTCAGGTGTCCTGTCCCTGCTTCCCCCTGGATTCCCCTCCTCCCTGACAGAGCATGAGACTCAGAAAGTCCTTGATCGGAATAAACATTACTTAGCAACAACTAAAACCACTGGTATTATCAGCTGTGTTCCCAGGCTGAGAGTCAAAACGTAAAAACTGCATCAGCTACTAAGAAGGAGAAAAATTGACTGCTACTGCTAAACCCAGGACAGGGGCCTACAAGGATATCAGAGTGGGACTCTTCATTAGGGACTGTAGTGATAGAACAAGGAGTAATGGGTTAAAACTTAAACAGGGGAGGTTTAGATTGGATATAAGGAAGAAATTCTTTACTGTTAGGGTAGTGAGGTGCTGGAATGGGTTGCCCAGGGAGGTTGTGAATGCTCCATCCCTGGCAGTGTTCAAGGCCAGGTTAGACAGAGCTTTGGGTGACATGATTTAGTGTGAGATGTCCTTGCCCGTGGCAGGCGGGTTGGAACTAGATGATCTTAAGGTCCTTTCCAGCCCTAACTATTCTATGATTCTATGATCTCCTTGGGTCAGAGAAGGTGCACTGTTTCTGTAAAAGCAAATATGTTCTGAAGTATCAACAAGAGATGCAAAACAATATGAATGTATCCTATGAAACCTTGTTAGCTTATTCTTACAGTGTAAGTAAGTGATTACTCACAGAACAATATGATTTGAAAACAAAAGACATTTTTGTAACCTTATTATTACTGAAAATAGAAAGACTAGCTTCTGCAAGTTTATCAGTGACCAGTTTGTAGGGAATATACTTCAAAGAAGAATGAATGAATGGTGTACCTGCTTTAACACTGAAGAAAGTCTTTGTGCTTTTTTAAAAACTCTGCAGCCTTCTGTTCTCCCATGTATGATACATAGCCAGCATACTGTGGTGAGCTAAGCCCATCATCATCAGAACTTGTCACATGATGGGCCATATGGAGCTCTATGCTTTTTTTTCTATATAAGTTGGGACCAGAATTTTGGGAAAGCCTGACTGTAACAGCTGTATCAATATGGAACATGTGGAAAATAGGGGGAATTGTCTAGAGGTCATGAAGGTGAAGGACACCTGTAGCAAGGCCGAAGGTATGATCATCTCCTTGGGCCAGAGAAAGTGCACTTTTATGTCAGGTAGTAGATATTACAGGTTGAGCCATGTATGACCACATCTTTGATGAGAAATGGGGTCAGTGACCATTATTGTACACTGATGGAGACAGAAAGATGAATATATTCATACTTTCAACTTCATGTGGATAAGTCTGGGAGTTGTCCCACTCCCCTCAGTTCAGGCTTCACTAGCACCTAGGAGAGTAGGACACAACTGGTCATCAAAGAAGACATTCAGTCCAAGATGCAACTTGAAATCTGTTAATGTAGGCAGACCTTCCCCTCTGCTGCTCCTTTGTTGAACGACCAGGAGATATGCCTTTTCTATGTGTAGGATTCAGCTGGCAATGAAAAGGTTTGGGATGACTTCATGCAGGCCATGGATGAGATTTACTGAGGGAATGGCAAATAGGTGGGCCAGGAGTAGTGGCATTGTCATGAAGAACTTTTGACCCTGCCTGTACACTTCTTGGAGCACAGGAAAACCTGAAACAGAGTAAGTGGGTGCATTTCATATCCATGGAAGCATATGCTAAACCCACATCACTGGGGGGAATTTACAGGGTTAGTAGATAAGAAAGCCAAGAAGGCCAATGGTGTCCTGGCCTCTCTCAGAAACAGTGCAGCTGGCAGGGCCAGGAAAGTGATTGTCCTGCTGTACTCTGCACTGGCGAGGCTGTCCATTGAATACTGTGCTCAGTTCTAGGCCCCTCACTACAATAAAGTGTGTTGGAGTGGTCCAGAGAAGGGCAACAGAGCTGGTGAAGGGTCTGGAGAAAAAGTCTCATGAGGAATGGCTGAGGGACCTGGGGTTGTTTAGGCTGAAGAAGAGAAGTCTCAGGGGAGACCTTATAGCTCTCTACAACTACCTGGAAGGAGGTTGCAGTGAGGTGGGGGTCAGTCTCTTCTCCCAAGTAACAAGCGATAGGACAAGAGGAAATGGCCTCAAGCTGTGCCAGGGGAAGTTTAGATTGAATATTAGGAAAAATTTCTTCACTGAGAGGGTGATCAGGCATTGGAGCAGGCTGCCCAGGGAAGTGGTGGAATCACTGTCCCTGGAACTGTTTACAAACTGTGTAGATGAGGCCCTCAGTGATATGGTTTAGTGGTGGACTTGGCAATGCTAAGGTAATGGTTGGACTTGGTGATCTTAAAGGTCTTTTCCAACTTAGCTAATTTTATGATTCTATGTGACACACCATATGTAAAATATGGTCCAATGTGTGCCATGTAGCACAGATATATATGGAACATTCAGCACGCAGTATCTCTGCAGTTGAAATCATTGGCAGTGTGGGTATAATTTGAATTTAATGTATAGCTTAAAGGACCTAAAGTTAAGAAGATAAAAATATTTTAGAGTTGGATGAATGACAACCTATTCCTTGTTCTATCCTCCCACCTTCAAGAGGGTATAAAATCTCTGGAGTCCGTCATTCAAATACTTAGATATACCCAAATGTTTTAAGTCACTACTGATGGCTTTTGACTTTATATGAGGGACAGAGGACTATGTATTACCTCAGGATCTCAGGATCCCACTGTATTTTTGTTACTTGGAGGTGTAATTAATGAAACATCTACTTGACAAAAAGTTAAGCAGTCAAGAACAAATTGGCTCATTTCACATTCCTGGCATTATTTTTGTTAAAAGGCCTACTAGATTTGAGTCTACTTTCTGAAAATAAGTATTGTCTTATGTTATAAAACAATTTGTTCTCATGATGTCAGCATTTTCTGATAGACCACTGGTGGAATGGATGAGTGTTATATGTTCTGTGGATCAAATACTGACCATCGGAGCTCTACTTTGAGTGTAGTCTTTGATGGGATAACTACATAAAATTCTCCTGGTCAGGAGATCAGACTTGGCAGTGAAAGTGATCCTGTTTGGCCTTCCAGCCTTTGATGCTAGCAGTAAGCTTATACAGCAAAGAGAATCTTTAGCATAGCAACTGGCAGATATTGCAAAAAATGCATTTTATATATGACTGTTGCATGAAGAAATACCTGCTGAAATTTATTTGCAGTGTCCTTGAACAACATTGAATTCTCCAGATTAGGTGGTGCCCATGGAGCAAACCTATTCATTTTGCTAATGAGACAGAGGAGGAAGATAAAGATTTAAAAAATGCCTGGCATCATATTTTATTAGTCACCCAATATAATTATTGACAGGGATCAAGGATGTTAAGCTCCAGAAAAGGACTACTTATTATCTTAACACTTCTGAGATGCATTTAACACATTTGAATTTAATTAGAAAGGAGTATCCATGATTTAAGAATAAATCTTGCACCTATTAATTTTAGAAATTAAGATGATTTATTTCCTTTAAAATTTCTAGCATTTTGGATAAAAGTCCCTCATAAAAGGTGCATGGCTTACTTTCAAAGACTAAATTTATACAATGTGATTTTGTCAAGCAGACTGAAAAATGATTGTAGTTTCATACTGGATAGATTTTCAAAATGCCTTCCATGTGCTATTTAACAGTACAGTCATCTTAGTCATGATGAGTCAGATACTGAAATTAAGAGAGAAAAATAAAACTATCTAATACAAAAAATAGTTGTTTTTATTGTTTAAGGATTTGGCAGTGCAACCTATCTCCTCCCAAAGTGTAACATTTCATATCTTGAAACTATGTAACTAACAACAAATAAATTGAGGATAGTTTAGAATGAGCACAGATGGTCCAGTAGATCAAAGATTTTTTTTCTTTTGGCTTTAAGGGGCAATGAGTACAGCCATATTAAGCAGTCAGCAGGGTGGATATTTGCATTTTCATCATTTATGATACAGTTAATGCATGGTCGCATGTTTTAGAATCAATAGTAAATTGGCAGACTAAGATGTCTAATGAAAGGTGTTGAATGCCCATAAATCAAAGGAGGATATTCATAAAGGACAGAGAAACAATGGCACGTAAACAGAGCAGATCAAGCACAGGCATAGTGATGGGTGAGACTCTATAGCCTGTGCAGGACATTGCGTATAGTGCTATATGCAACAAACCAGAGTGGAGCAGTGGCTGGTGTTATTTTTAATGATACTATGTAAGCACATCAAGAGTGGGAACTAAACACAGACTGAAGGGGAAGCACAGGGGTGAACAAAGCATCTGTTCTGTTAAGAACAAAAAAATTGTTTCTGGCACTTTGGGTTCAGAGACATATGCTGGTACTATTATTCAACCAGTAGTAAAACAACATAAAAGCTTCTAGTGATTATTTGCTAACAGAAAAAATATTGACTTCACTCTGAAATAACAGTTCTGGATCCTATTATTATGTTGCCATGGAACCAACCCATGATGGTGAGCTTATATTCCATATGGGCAAAAATAACACTTACAACTAGTAAAGTATATATGTACATAGTATTCAAGAGGTTCCCAAAGATGAGAACAATTATAAGAAAAATTTGGATAAAAATACAGGGATAGAGATGATTTTTTTTTTTTTTTAAAGGATGTATTTATTATGGTCAATAAATCATTGCTAACACTACTGGCAGATGATACACAAAAAGAGTTGGCAAATACTGGAAATAACAGAGTGGTGAATTACAAAGATGAGTTAAATATATAATGTTTGGGAAGAATTAAAAAAAAAAGGTTTGAATTCAGTCAAATGCCCATGTGCAAAGAATTGAGGTCTTATCTAAGAACTGGGGAGCAGTGATTCAGAATAGAAATCATGGGTTGCTGCTGATTGATATGAGCAAAGTTCAGAGGTAGCCATTCTTCTCCCTCAAGGAAATGATTGCTATAGCATTTGGATTTAAATGTCGCTAAAACTGGCTTTACTCTGTATAACCATGTAAGTGTCATAACAACCCAAAACAAAGATAAAAAGCTGTTAAGCTTACTTTAGGTCTGCCAAGAGGAAGTCTAACCCACAGCTGAACTGCTGATAGCAGGAAGACAGGAATAGATAGTTTCTTCAATTGCACATTCCGTTTGCTTCTGGGAAGCAATCATGTTTTTCACCTTTGAAGCTGTGTGCTGTTTTCCTCTCTAGTGACTCTAGGTACAAAGTTGATTCATTGATCTGGCTTTCTCAAGTTATAACGCAATTCTTCTTGTGTGTTATCTTACCAAATGTAAGACTTTGCTTTGAAATGATCACCCAATAAATAATGTTTATAATTATGATAGCATAACATTTATTTATACCATGATCAAATTATTTTAATCTTTCAATCTTCCTTTTGTCTTCTGTAACTGGCTGGGGAGTATGTAAAGTGCTGGGTATTATCTGTAGCCTGTGTTTACCCGAAGTTCGCTTTAAAATCAATGGTCACTCAGCAATATACTAAATTGGTTTTCAGAATTTGATCTGGCCAATTCTTGAGCAGTATCTTGAATGTAATCATGTAAATAGTTATATTAACCGAGAGACTAACTTCCTCTTTTCTGTTTAGTCCAAGCTGTATTTGGCTGAATGGTGACTTGAAAAGAAGGCATCACCTGTTCAAATGCTCCTAGATAAATGTAAATTTAAAGACACAATGCACATTTCACATTTGCAGGTAAAGGGAGTGATCTAAAATTCATTGACAGGATGTAGGAACCTTCTCAGTTAAACAACTCCAACTTCAGCAACTTCAATTTTAGCCAATTCAACTAAATTTTATTAATTTATATCCCTTTTTTTTTTTTTTTTTTTTTAAATGCGAGTTAACCTGGTGCACATAAAATCCTCCTTGGGGATTCAGGATACCAGCCACTGGGTTATCCTGAAGTTGAAAAATCATTCTTTTAAAACTAGGCTGCAAAGGAATGAACTGAGCAAAATCTATTAAGTCCTCTCAATTTTTACACTACAGGGTTAGGTACCACTAAATGTAAGCTTAATAGAAGTCTATTTTTCATTATTCCTTTTGTGTGTGAATAACTACATCACTAGCTTGAGAAAATGTCCTATTTACATGTAAACCATTCAGAGCTTATATTTAGACCAAGCTCCTCAGGGTTTCTGAGAATTGCTGAGGATGGTCCTCCAGCACTGTCCTTGTTTTATCTGAATATGGATGAAAACCAGGTAGAGGTCTTTTAACCACTCTTTGGTGCAAGATACATTTGAGCTAATATTTGAGGTTTTCTTTTGGTATGCTTCAAAATACTGCTTTTGTACTCCCATCAGAAATCAATGGATTCATCAGTCAGCATTCTCATAACTTTGCAAGAGCTGCCTGTTCTAGACTGCATTTCCTTTGACTGAAATAGATTTTGCTGTGGTGTCTATCATGACCTTCCTTTGGGATGTAGACATGCCAGAATCAAGAGATAACTTCTGCCCAAGAAAGGATTAAAGCTGTTTCTCCTTATCACACTCTCCCTGTCTTTATGTCTTTTTAGCAAATACAACTGTGCATCATGTTTCTGATGATTCACCAGCTAGAAATGGAAGAAAGAACTTGCCAGTCCATAACAAACTGTGTTCTCTTTCTGCTCCTCTGGTATGTTTCAAATTCAATAGATTAAAGAGAAAACATACAGCTTAAGTGGAAGCAGTAGGTTCAGTCCTGTTAAATCCTAAACTGAATTTTACTTCTATAACAACTCCAAAAGCACAGCTCATTTTCCTTGTAACCTTCTATTTCAGAACAGTGTTTAATGTGTCTGCATATGAGGTTAGAAATGTATGAAACCCTTGGTGCCTAGATACAATTCTCAGACTTTCTCAATGAAATAAACTTAGTTGCAGATTCAATGAGCTTTTCTTTAGTACTGGGTGAATAACTTCCCAGGTAACTTAGGAGCTAAATCTCACCTCCAGCCAAGATTCCTAACCAACTGGCAGTAGAGATTGGTATTTACTGTCAGAGATTCCCTGAAAGCCTATAGATTGCCCTGCCTTAAGGTTAGCTCTCTTGACTCCTAACTATGGCTTTTGCTGTCTCTTCCGCCCCAGACTGCTTTTGCTCTTCCATCCACTTCTTGTGGGTCACCCTTGTTGTCTGCATCAATATGCTGCTTGTCTGTGGCCTGAACTCCAACCATGCTACTCTTTTGTCTTGGTATTGGTATGTCTATTTTAACATACTGATTGCTGGCCTAATCTGATTGTTCCCATTTCTCCTCTTTGACTAGACCTTCTGGTCTCCCTAGTTCTTAGATCTGGTTTGGTATGGCTACAGCACTTCTATCTTCATTGCAAATCTAGCAAAGGCCTGAATGATGGGTTCCTCACACCCTGGTTATAATACTGTTTCAATTTATTGTGTTGATCTTTACGTGAGATTAGGAAAGCTGGGAACCTGTCTGTTCTGTACAACTTTTCTATAGGCAGCTCTGAGAATTTGATTTCTCTGGAGTCAGGTTCTTGCATACCAAACAGTTGTTAATTTTTTTAGCAGTTACAGCTGCTTTCACCACTTTCAGCTTCTGAAAAAGAGAAGGTGACTGAAAATAAGTAAGAATACTTGAAGAAAATACCGAGATGGGTAATAATATTGTCTATCATAGAATCATAGAAAAGTTAGGGTTGGAAAGGACCTTAAGATCATCCAGTTCCAACACCCCTGCCATAAGCAGGGACACCTCACACTAAACCATGCCACCCAAGGCTTTGTCCAACCTGGCCTTGAACACTGCCAGGGATGGAGCACTCACAACTTCCTTGGGCAAACCATTCCAGTGCCTCGCCACTCTTACATTAAAGAATTTCTTCCTTATAACCAATCTCAACTTCCCCTGTTTAAGTTTGAATCCATTACCCATTGTCCTGTCTCTTCAGTCCCTAATGAAGAGTCCCTCCCCAGCATCCCTATAGCCCCCTTCAGATGCTGGAAGGTTGCTATGAGGTCTCCATGCAGCCTTCTCTTCTCCAGGCTGAACAGCCCCAACTTTCTCAGCCTGTCTTCTTATGGGAGATGCTCCAGTTCCCTGATCATCCTCGTGGCCCTCCTCTGGACTTGTTCCAACAACTCCATGTCCTTTTTATATCAAACACAACCTAGTGCTATGCAGGGAATAACTGTAAAGTAGGACAACTTTCCCCAGGAAGCATCTCAAAAACGGCGCTCCCTGGTACTTCAGGCCTATTTTTAATGGTCCTTTTCAGCCTTGGTGAATATCTAGAAAGTCTCCCTCCTCAAGCAGTGGGCTTCAGGAAGGGAGAGAGAGATGACACACCTCTGACCTCTCACACCCAGGATGCTGCTCTACCTGCAAATTGTATGTACTTGTCTGTACCTTCACAAGTATCAAAAGAACAGCAGTGAGACGAGGGCCATATCGAAGCTGAAGGAAGCTCTGCATCCATTCAGAACTACGAGAAGTACATTAAATAGTCAAACATCAGTTTTGCTGACTCTAAAATTTAATAAATACTTCACTGTCTGCTTTTAACCAAGCAAATGGGCCATAGGCTGGGAAGTAAATAGAATATATTGTAATTGGCATGGATATCATGTATATCAATAGATGTAAATAGTCAGAGAGGGATGAAATTAATGTTTGAAACTTCCTTGGAATAACGTTGCATATTTGCATAGAAATAAGCACCATCTATAATGTGTCCTAGATTATCAGGTTTTGTGTGTATATTTGGACAGTTGATCTACTTGCAGCCTCAGGAATGAAAGAAGTTGCCTGTGTGTATGGGGGGAATTGGGAACAACTGTAAGAATGTGCTTCTGTAATACCGCACTCAGCCAAAACTCAGCACAGCAAGTCATCAACAGAAACCACTCAGGGACAAAATGCTGCTCCAGACAAGTGGAGCACTAGTTTTAAGTTAAGTACGGTTTTTCAGAATACAAATTTTGGTGCATTTACAGTGAAGACTGCGTTCAGAGAGGCCCGGCTGGCCCAGCACACCCCCTCTGCTCCCCGAGTTCCCTGAAGCGAGTGAAGACCCTCCGCCTCCTCCCCATATGGTTCCCTTGGCCACGCCCCCTCATCACCTTCCTGCTAGCCGCGCCCCTGACGTTAAGCCCCGCCCATCACCCCTCCCCCGCCTCAGGGCGGCTTGACCACGCCTCCCTATTAGCCCCGCCTCTCCCCCGGGCGGTGCGTGGTGGCGCTGCGTGGTGACGTAGCAGCAGGCGGGGTTGAGGCAGTGTTGCTTGCCTTTCGTCCCGCTCCGCTCCTCGCCGGACAGTGACAGAGCGGCGGAGTTACCCGCCAGCACCGTTGACAGGGCCGCTCAGCCGCCGCCTGCCCCGGGGGAACAGCCGGCGCTGCCGCTGGCCATGGTGGCCCGCCTGCCGCCGGGAGGGCAGGAGCAGGCGCGGCGGCGGCGGGCGCCATTGCGCGCGGGGGCCGCGGGACTATGAAGGATGGAAGCAGACGAAGTGACGATCCGTGAGCAGAACTTCCACAGCCAAGTGCGGGAGTACACGGTAGGCGGCACCGCCCTCGCACCGCCGTGCCTCTGAGGCCCTTCCGTTTGACCCTCGCCCTCCCGGGCTGAGCGGTCCCCCTCCTGCCTTCCTTCCTGACCTGTCATTGCGGTGTCCGGGAGGCCGCGCTGCCGCGGGACCCCCCCTCTGCCGCCGTGCTGTACTCTTCGCATCTCTCCTTCTCCCTTCCACTGTTTTCCCCTCGGCCCCATTGCCGAACAGCCGTGGGGTTGTCCCGCTCTGTTCCGTTCTCGTTGCCTGCTGTTCGCTGCTTCACCCTTCGCCCCAGCTCTCGTGTCCAGACTGATCCGGTGGCGTGTCCCCTGTGGGCATAGCTGTGCGTGCATCTCCCGCCGGGGTGGGTGTGCGGGGCCGTGAGGGCTGGCTGGTGGGGACCTCAGCACTTACCCCGGCGTGGATTTTCCTCTCCCTCTGTCTTCAGGGAAAAGAGGAAATGCTGTGTATGCATGCAGGGCATAGGTGTACTTCTGAATGTTCTCCTGTGCATTCTGGTATGTGTTCAACACCTCAACCTTCAAGTACAGCCTTGGTGGTGGTAAGGTATGCATGGGATTTCATAGCATTGCTTGTGATTCTAAGATCTTCTTCTCTTTTGTTGTACTGTTGCAGTGGATGTGTCAGTAACCTTAGGTTTACCCTGATCTGTCGTGGCATTCTGAGTGCTGCTTCGTGCCTTATGCTTTCCAAGTGGAGCAGTACAGAGGTCATGAGTGGTGCGTGTGCTGTCCCATCTTTCTCAACTTTCTATGGTCGAGTGCAGCGCTACATCTTACTTGCACTTGGATGGAGCTCTTGTGGTTTCCTCTTTGCCTCGTAATTATTTTCAGGACTGCTCAAAGCTGATAGATGTGTTTTAATGGGGCTTGTTTCTCTTCTGCTTCAGTTCAAGAAAGGAAATACATGCTGCACGTAGGAGATACGCGGTGTTGCCTGTTATGCACGTGCTGTCCCAACTTTGCTGGGTAGTTGCACTCTTTGCAGTTAATGCTGTATAAAGAATAATGGTTTTCTCAGATTAAAACATTTTTTCATAATTCAGCTTTAAGTATTTATAGATGTACTGAGAAGCAGTATTAAATACCACTGTTAACTGATGTATGCAGGCCTATGGCAAGGGTATTTGTTAACAGAGACTTGATTGGATGTTACGAATCTGCATATTAAGACCTTCTTTCTTCCAGTGAATTATTATATTTCTGGGATGTTTTTTCTGAGGAGTGCAAAGCAAGGCTGTATGAACAGAACTGTTACCTTAGGAGATTTTCTGCGCCTTCACTTTTCTTTGAGCGGATGTAGCATATGTAGCAAGAGGTGTGAGTGTTGGAGGGGAGTAAAAAAGAAAAATGCTTCTTTTGGTAAAGAATTCTTTAAGCATTTTTAATCATCTTTGTGCTAAGAAAACACAGGTGTATTCACAAATTGTTCATCTCCTCTGTCTTTCTGCTAGTGTCTGTTTTCCCATTTATATTTCTTTGTGTATTGTCTCTTCCTTAT
>NDXB01014942.1:0-18022 GCA_002631895.1 Agapornis roseicollis | reverse complement strand
TGCTTTCCTTATACCTTTTGTACTGAGGTCCTACAGACCTGACACTGCCAGCTGCCTTCAAGCGCCGCAGTTAATTTCCATTACAAAGCCATCAAAGGTAACAGTACTTAGAGCTGATTACACTTTGTGCCTCCTTGTCTCAGTGGGATGCCTCTGCAGCAGCAGGAGATGTGAACGGTGGTGACGGGGAGGGCACCTCTGGTGAGAGGCGATGGGGGTGATGCAGGAGCCGCTGCAGCCCCTCACGTGTCACCCCTGACCCTGCAAGGCTGGGATCGGCCCTTCCGTGCACCGGGGTCCAGAGCCAGCCGTTGATGCTCCATGGCATGGATGCTGGCAGCCATAGGCACGCATCCCCGCCCCGCGGTGGCCGTGCCCCGCCGGCAGCGCTGTCCTCGGCCCGGCTGCAGCGGTGCAGGCCCCGCGCGGCTGCTCCGACCCCGCGGTCAGCGCTGACCCCGCCTGCCCCCGCTCCGCCCGCGACGCCGCGGCCACGCGGACACAGCGCATGCGCCGCCGCTTTTACCCGGTCCATCCGGCCCCCTCCTCCCGACGGAAGTTCCCTTGTGGGACCGGCGGGGAGGCGGGGAAGGAGCAAGGGCCGCCAATGGGGAGACAGCATGGGGCTGCTCCTGCCAATAGAAAGGCAGCGTGAGGCTGCCTCGGCCAATGGGGGGGTAGTTGCCTCTCGGTCCCGAGTGCGGCCGGTCCTGTGGCAGCCGCCATGTCCATCTTCACCCCCACGAACCAGATCCGCCTCACCAATGTGGCCGTGGTGCGGGCGCGGCGCGGCGGGAAGCGCTTCGAGATCGCCTGCTACCGGAACAAGGTCCTGGGCTGGCGCAGCGGAGCGTGAGTGCGGCGGGCAGGGAGCGGGGCCGCTCGGGGGGGAGGCCCGCGGAGGTGCCGGCGGGGAGCCGGGCAGAGGCGGCGCTCCGGGGTTGTGCCGCGCCTCTGCCCTTCCCTGGCAGTGAAGCGCCCGGAGCTCTCCGCTCCAGCCCTGGGCAGCAGCACTTGTTCCTCCTTGAACTCGTTGAAAGGAGGCTGTAGGCAGGTGGGGGTTGGTCTCTGTCACCAGGCAGCAGCGGACAGAACGAGAGGACACAGCCTCAAACTGCGCCAAGGAAGGTGCAGGTTGGATGTTAGGAAGAAGTTTGTCACAGAAAGGATAGTAAAATGTTGGAACGCTCTGCCCAGAGAGGTGGTGGAGTCACCATCCCTGGATGGGTTTAAACAGAGACTGGATATAGAACTTGATGACATGGTTTAGTGGAGGTGTAGGGCACAGGTTGGACCTGATGATCTTAGAGGCCCCTTCCAACCGGGTGATCCTGTGATTCTCCTCACTGACATCTCCTGCGCTCGCTCTCGTTTTCTAACCTTGCCTCATCTCCAGGGAGAAAGACCTTGACGAGGTCCTGCAGACACACACGGTGTTTGTCAACGTTTCCAAAGGCCAGGTGGCGAAGAAGGAAGATCTCGTTCAAGCGTTCGGGACAGATGACCAAACAGAAATCTGTAAGGTGGTAGGTGTCACACCGCTGGCTCTGTGAAAGCTTGGAGAGGACGGGGACAGTTGCTTACATTGGACAGATCGATTGAGTGTTAAGAACAGATCTAATTTCTTACTCCTTTCTTCTTGGTTGGACATGAACGGGGGACATGTTCTGGGTGATGGGGATTCCAGTCAACCTGCACTTCTTTTTTTTGGCAGTTTAGTGCTTCTGTGGTGGGTTTTTTGTCTGAAGTCTTTTCAGTGTTGTCTGTCATAATAACGTACATTATTGGTATGGTTATTCCTTTTCTGCACTTCGTGTCTAACCAAAGTCAAACAATTGTTAAGTATACCCAAGTGCTATGGTTTAAGCCTGGCCGGTAACTCAGCACTATGCAGTCATTCACTCAAGCTCCTCTTCCCCCCTCCAGGCAGGATGGGAAGGAGAATCTAAAGAACGTAACCCCCCTCAGGTTGAGATAAGAACAATTTAATAACTATAAAGTACAGTATAATACTGTTACTGCTAATTATAATAAGAGAAATAAGGGGAAAGAGTACAAACTAAAAGGGAAAAGGAAAAGAAGGACAATAAGCAACAGTGCTGCACAATACAATTGCTCAGCTCCTGCCGACCGATACCAAGCCTGACCTAAGCAGCAATCAGTCCCTTCTGGGTAAAGTCCCCCAGTTTCTATACTGGACTTGACGTACTGTGGGATGGAATACCCCTTTGGATATAGGTCAGGTGTCCTGTCTCTGCTCCTCCTGGCTTCTTGTGCTCCTCTTCACTGACAGAGCATGAGAGACTGAAAAAGCCTTGATCAGGGTGAGTGCTACTGAGCAGCAGTTAAACCGTCGGTCTGTTAGTAGAGTTCTTCTCAGACTGAAGTCTGGAAGGTGAAAGAAAAACCTGTTATAGGTGAAACCAGGACACCAAGGTATGTGAATTCTCACTAGTCAAATCCGTGATGTTTAACAACTGGTTTCTTCTGCTCAGATTTTATCAAAAGGAGAGCTGCAGGTATCAGACAAAGAACGACACACACAGCTGGAGCAGATGTTCAGAGACATCGCAACTATTGTGGCTGACAAATGTGTGAATCCAGACACAAAGAGGCCGTACACAGTGATCCTTATAGAGAGAGCCATGAAGGATATTCACTACTCTGTCAAACCCCACAAGAGCACAAAGCAGCAGGTTTGTTTCTGGCAAAATGTGCTTCTGCTTAGAGGCGTTGTCCTGAGGTGTAACTTCTCCATGATGTTTTTTAAAGGTGTGCAAATGCTCTTTTTTCTGAATGTCTTTACAGGCACTGGAAGTGATCAGGCAGTTAAAGGAGACGATGCAAATTGAACGGGCTCACATGAGGCTGCGATTTATCCTTCCAGCAAAGGAGGGGAAGAAACTGAAAGAGAAGCTCAAGCCATTGATTAAAGTTATTGAGAGTGAAGACTTCCACGAACAGCTAGAAATGGTAAGTAATAAGCAGTCCTTGGGTTTCCTGCTTGATTTGACTGCAGTTGTACATTTTACTAGAAGGTGAACTAGTGTATGGAAGTTGTTCAGATGAACTGTAAGTTTACCAGAGATTGTTAAACAGAACTATAGTTTGTGGGTTTTAGTTTCACACAGTCCTAGTGATGTCATCTTGAACGTAGCCTTTATTCCCCAGAAATTGCTGCTTTCAGCTGAAAAGTGTGGTGTAATCTCTTAGGAGTGATGATCCTACAACAAGGATGAGTTTTTCTGCATAAATAGAATGTTGCACATCTTTATTTGGTGGGTGAGGCCTATGTTTTGTCAGCAGTTAATTAGTGTTATAGAAAAAGGACCATGTTAAAGCAGAAAGTGGTCTTGGAAAAATCTTCCTGAGATCAGATTAGAATCTATCAATCCCAACTGTCAAAAGCCGTGTCCAGTGTGGGTAGGTAGAACTGCAGAACTTGTGTGGAAGGATGCCTTAACAGAAACGACTTCTCAACGCTGCAAAGTCCTCCTGAGTAACTGAGCAATTTGATTGTATAAAAATTCATGTTTGACCTTGAAAAGAGGCCGTAGAAAATGAAATGCTGACTGATGAAATGTGAAATGTTTCAGGTGTGCCTTATTGACCCAGGCTGCTTCAGAGGAATTGATGAACTGATCCGGAGTGAGACAAAAGGGAAAGGAACACTGGAAGTGCTCAGTCTGAAAGATGTGGAGGAAGGAGATGAAAAGCTGGAATGATGAAAACCATTTTACGAACTGATTGGTGTTGGCCACTCTTTGCTGTTAAGCCTTTGTGTTTATTCCAGTCTCTTGCAGCCAAATGCTCTCTGACACTAATCCTTTGGGATTTTTCCATGCAGTGTTTTGGGGTTTCTTTTAAACATTCTACACTTGCTTGGTTTACTATTGCATTTGCCTGTAGGAACATTTTGTGTCAGACTAATGAGAATTAAGATGTGATACAGAGTTACTATAGCTTTGGTTTAATTTAAGGGTTGCTGTTGGTGAGTGCTTGACTGATACGGTGCCAGTCATTTTTACCTGAAGGTGTCAGTGTTGAGTGGAGGATTGCATTGGTGGCTGAGGGGAGGCTTTTGTCTGTGAGGAGAGGAACCTCAAGAATAGAAACCTGCATTCTCTTTGGAAAAAGAGATGCAGAGTGTCTAAAACGTGATCTCTTGGCAGTGTGAAAACTGATTTAGGCTTCCTAGAAGGGCTGCTTGAGAATTGAAATACTTTAAAGGACCCTTCTGAAAGATTTCTTTCCTTGGATAGAACAGTACTTGCTGACTTAAGAGAAAAGTATTCTGCAAATAGCTTCTTCACAAACTATATTTAGCTCCATTGCTAAAAATAAATTCTTCTCTATTGATGTATTTTAGATACAGAAAGAAATGCTTATTTTTGTTAAGAATGCAGGAGGTCTTTCTGGCCGTAGCAGTGCTNAGCTCAGGGCCTGGCTCAGGGACCACTTGCCAGCACTGCACTTGCGGGTGCTTTCTCCCACTGTTGAAGTACAGCTGCAGGCTTGAACAAGACTTGTTCATCCTCTTCTTCCTTTTGGAGGTAGAAGTGGGAGCCTGCAGTGGTGAGCTGTTTTCAACCGCCCCTTGAGCAGGCAGTAGTGGCCTGTGGCCATTGAGCTTGAGAGGCCGTAATTGCACCGCAGGATCCATTTGTGTGCGCCTCTTTTCTTCTGGGGGCAGCAGGGAACAATTGTGGTAGCTGTCGTTTTCCCTCTGTCTTTCTAAGCTGCTTTCTAAGAGATGCACAGAGTTGGCAGCCAGCTCCTGCAGCACAGGATCTAGTTGTTGAGAGTTGTGTTCAGTGTTGTTTGGGCTGTGTTAAGTAACTGCTTTTAGTTGAATTTGTGTATTTGAAAGGACAGGAGAAGAGAGGATCCCACCTGGAGAAGGAGCTAGTTAAAATACAAAGCAGTGTGCAAAGCACCTGTACCTGGGGGACTTAAACCAACAGGAATTTCAGGAGCCTTTAGTGTTGTGTGCCTGTTTCCACAGTGATGGTAGGTAGGGAGCCAGGAGCCGCAGGCCAGCCAAGGGCAAGATCTCTCTTGTAGGTGAACAATGTCTTGTGTGCATTGCTTGCTGTTTACTCCAAGCGCTCTACTGGCTGAGCCATGACAATGGAACGGGGCCCTGGTTTGTAGTCTTGACAGGGCCTTTTCCCTTGTACCATGAAGAGGTTGGGAATTCTGCAGCCTTTTACCAGGGAATGTTGAAGTCCCGTGGAGGAGGAGAGCTTTGACGTGTGCTGGGTTCAGCAGGAGCAGCCGTTTTCCTCCTCCTTAGGAGCTGGTGCAGTGCTGCGGCTTTGACTTTGGGCCTGGGAGCAGCGCTGCTAACACGGATGGTTTTAGTTACTGCTCAGTCATGTTTAGTCTGAGCAAGGCCATTGCGAGTCTCATGCTCTGCCAGGGAGGAGGGGAAGGCAGGAGGCAGCAGGGCCAGGCCACGTGTCCCAAAGTAGGCCAAGAGGTATTCCATAGCAGAGCATGTGATGGCCGGGATGTAGAAGTGGGGGCAGTTGCCCAGCAGGGTGGGATCAGTGCTCGGGTCAGGCTGGGTACGGGTGGGCACGTGGTGAGCGGTTGTATTCTCTTCCCTTGAGATTTGCCTTATCGTTCTTGTTCTTGGTGGCAGCAGCAGTGGTTTGTGCTCTGCCTTAGTGACTGGACTGCTCTTATCTCAAGCCGGGGGAGTTCCATTGTTTGGATTTTCCTGGCCATCCCTGTGGGAGTGGGGGCAGTGAGTGACCGGCTGGGTGGTGCTGAATTAGGGGCCGGGCTTAAAGCATGGCCACATGTCAGGTGCAGGGGGGCTGCGGGACTAGGTCCTTAGGCAGGGGCTTCCTCTTGGAAGCTCACTGCTGCAGCAGTCTGTGGGCTGTTGGCTGTGCAAGGTTGGGTGAAATGTCTTTAGTGACACTTTGGAAGCCCTGCCATTGTGGAGGCTGAGTTTTGCTGAGGGCCAGTGAAAAGGAGATTCAGGAACCACTTTCTCCCATTTAAAATGCTTTCTCTTGCCCCCAGGGTGATCTATGTGTTTAAATTTTGCCTAGGAAAGCTTAGGGGCATAATTCCTGTCTTTGGCACGTGGCCATGGCCGCAGTGTGGAGATCTCTGCATGCATGGCCAGTCTGGGGAGAGTCCTTGGGTGTACAAACCCTTCCCTGCTTGTCTTTGAAATGGCCATCTCTTGATGCAGGCTTGAGGAAGCGCTGGAGATGATCCTGTTGGTATTTAGCTTGTCACTGGCTCTTAGCACTAACGTGCCGTTTCTAAACGTGCAAAGGGGATGCTGAGTAGGAGCCTCCGAGGGTATTGACAATGCCCCATTTCTTTGTGTTGAATGGTCAAGCCTGAGAGCACAACAGGATGGCTGGAGGTTGAAGCTCCCGCGTTACAGAAACTTGAGCTCAGGTGATGGAGGGGCTTGGTGCTGGGAAGGCCATTTCCTTCAAAAGTCTTTTTGTGCAGCTCTCTGGTAGCGGGAGCTGAATGGCGTTGNGGACATCTTCCACAAGATGAGCTTGCTCCGGTTTCAGGTCCTTCTCTCTGCTCATCGTGTCCTGAGTTTGGTGACAGTACACATCACCATATACTCCAGCACAGCATGGTGGCCCAGCAACATC
The DNA here is from genome assembly GCA_002631895.1 of Agapornis roseicollis. Classification (NCBI taxonomy): domain Eukaryota; kingdom Metazoa; phylum Chordata; class Aves; order Psittaciformes; family Psittacidae; genus Agapornis; species Agapornis roseicollis. The sequence goes on along the minus strand of NDXB01014942.1, from coordinate 11,384 downwards.
CTCCTGGAGCCAGGCGAGGGCTGGAGCTGGCCACGCTTGGGGGAGGGGGGTGTCTGGGTTGGGCAGGATCTGTCCCTGACCATTCCCTGCCCTTTGCAGGCTGAAGGACCTTTTCTACCGCTCCAGCAACCTGCAGTACTTCAAGCGGCTGATTCAGATCCCACAGCTGCCGGAGGTGAGACCTCAGGGTTGGCACTTCCCACACTTGCTGCCCCATGGCCAGGAGCAGCAGTGGGGCTGGTGGCCCTGGGACAGTGCCCAGAGGGTGTCAGCTGCCGCCTTGTCTGGTTTCCTGAGGCCAGTGGCAATGTGGGGCTTCTGGGGCTCATCCTGCATCCCTCTCTGGGTGGGATCCTGCGGGATGGAGCTGCCTCTCCAGCCGAGGGCTGGGACCCCTTCTCACACTGACCTTCAGCCCTTGCCTGGGTCTGTCCCTGTGGGTCCTGGCTCCATCCCTGCAGGTGCTGGCTCTGTTCTCATGGGTCAGGGCACAGCTCAGCACTGGGGCAGGGTTTCAACCAGCCGTACCTGAAGCCCTGCGGCAGTGCCGGGTCTCTGCAGCAGCCACACTCCCCTTTCTCCCCAGAACCCCCCCAATTTCCTGCGCGCCTCCGCACTGTCAGAGCACATCAGCCCTGTGGTGGTCATCCCTGCTGAGGCATCCTCACCCGACAGCGAGCCCATCATGGACCTGGTGGAGATGGACACAGCCTCACAGGTGAGCTGCCACAGCACTGCCTGAGCACCCCAGGCTGCAGAGGGGGTGGCGGGTGCCCTTTGGCTCCCAGACCAGCGTTGTTTCTCCATGGAGAAACATGGTCATGGCTGGGACAGTGGGGATGGCCTTGGGCACTGCGGAGCATGACTGCAGCAGGACCCGTTGTCACTGGGTGTCACATGTGGGTGCTGCAGTCTAAGCCAGGCTCTAGTCATCTCGCAGTGCTTCTCTTGGTGGTTTGGTGCCCTACAGTGATGGCTGGCTGGAGATGTTTGGCTTCCCAGCATTGCCTCTGTGCTGCATGCTTGCATTAGGTCCTCACTCCCCTCTGCACCAGGAGATGTGCCCTGGCACTGAGCATTTTGGGAGGGGAAGAGGTGTGCAGTGACATGGCTTATGGGGCCCATCCCCACCCCAGGAATGGGGACAGATCGGAGATGATTCATGTTCAATATGGTCAACATGGTCAGTACCCTGGTAGCAGTGGGGAAGATCCAGCCCCAGTGTCACAGCAGCACCAGCAGGCAGCAGCCCTGCTGGCACTTGGGCTTGGTGGCACTGCAGGGATATGGAAGGGACGAGGGCTCCCGGGCAGTGCTGGGCTCACTCCAGGTCCCTGCTGCTCTCCCTGCAGAGCCTCTTTGACAGTAAGTTTGATGACATCTTCGGCAGCTCTTTGGGCAGTGACCCCTTCAACTTCAACAGCCAGAACGGGATGAACAAGGATGACAAGTGAGCAGTTGGGCTTATGCCATGGAGGCAGCCAGGATTGGATTAGGAGCTCCGAGCATGGCACTATGGTGGCCAAGGGGACACCTCCGTCCCAGGATGCGTCCCCATGGCACCAGTGTGGGTGGACCATGGACCTGGTGTCTCCTTCCCAGGGACCGCTTAATCGAGCAGCTTTATGGGGAGATGGCAGCCCTGAAGGAGGAGCTGGAGAACTTCAAGGCTGAGGTGGGTGACAACCATCCTGTGACACAGTGAGCACCCATGTGGGAGGTCCAGGGGCAAGATGAGACCCAGCAGCTCACGCTGGGAGTGGAGCTGATGTGGTAATGGCTGTGTCCTCAGATGGACAAGGAGTGACACTGTTGTAGAATCACAGCCTGGTTTAGGCTGGAAGGCACCTTAAAGCTCCTCCAGCTCCAACCCCTGCCACGGGCAGGGACCCCTTCCACTGGAGCAGCTTGCTCCAAGCCCCTGTGTCCAACCTGGCCTTGAGCACTGCCAGGGATGGGGCAGCCACAGCTTCTCTGGGCCATCCCCCTGTGCCAGCGCCTCAGCACCCTCCCAGGGAACAGCTTCTGCCTCAGAGCTCAGCTCAGTCTCCCCTCGGGCAGGTTCAAGCCATTCCCCTTGGCCTGTCCCTGTTTCTGCATCCCTGGGGCTGCCATCCCTGCCATTACAGGGGGTCCCTAGTTGTGCCAGAGGATCCATGTCCCTGCTGGGAGGGGCCAGGCTCACCCCCACTGCCCAGCATCCTCTGTGCTTCACCCCAGTGCCCTTGGGGCAGTATGGGGTGCTATCCATGAGGTGGGTCGGTACTGGCAGCCATGGGGCAGCGCTGGCAGCCATGGAAAGGCGCTGGGAGCTGCCCACTGCCGCTCTGCAGAGCGCACGGGGCATGATGCAGCTGCGCGGTCGCGCCAGTGAGCTGGAAGCTGAGCTGGCCGAGCAGCAGCACCTGAAGCAGCAGGCGCAGGATGAGAGCGAGTTTCTGCGCACGGAGCTGGAGGAGCTGAAGAAGCAGTGGGAGGACACAGAGAAGGCGCAGAGGAGCCTGACGGAGATCGAAAGTGAGCAGAGAGCCGGCGCTCGGCTCGGGGTGAAGGTGAGCCACGGGGCGGGAGTCCTGGTGCTCACCCCAGTGTCCCTGTGTGCGGGGCAGGGCGGGCACAGGCCAACGAGCAGCGCTACAGCAAGCTGAAGGAGAAGTATAGCGAGCTGGTGCAGAACCATGCTGACCTGCTGCGGAAGGTGGGTTACCCGAGCACACCCTGGTATCCCCTTTTCTCAGCCGTGCCCCTTGACACCAGGGGTTGCTGAGCTCCTCTGCCCTCACCAGAACGCGGAGGTGACCAAGCAGGTGACAGCAGCCAGGCAGGCCCAGGGGGATGTGGAGCGGGAGAAGAAGGAGCTGGAGGACTCCTTCCAGCGGGTGAGCGAGCAGGCTCAGAGGAAGGTGAGTGGGAACTGAGCAGGGGACATGCCAGGAATGGCGGGGGGAGCTCCCCACTGGGGCTCTGGTGCCAACCTCTCTTCTTGCTGGCAGTCTCAGGAGCAGGCAGAGGTGCTGGACACTCTGAAGAGGGAGCTGGCAGCCAGCAGACAGGAGCTGCAGGTCCTCCAGGGCACACTGGAGTCCAGCACACAGGTGAGAGTCCGGGGTGGCCCTGCATGGTCTGCTTGCTGTCACTGCTTGTGTAAGGTAACCCCATCCCAGAGGTGTTACCCACAGTTGGCCTGCTCCCAGCAGGGAGATAACCAACTCCGTGTCTTCTGCTTCCTCACACCTAGGTGGGTTTAATGCTTTGGGGCTGAGAAATGCAGGGAGTTAAAGATTCCTGGGTGCGAGAGCATGCTGAGCAATGGCCTCCAGCAGCAGGGATTGTTAAACCCCTGCCAGAGCACGATCAGGGGAGGCAGCTCTGCCCACTGTAAAACTTCGGCAGGCTTGCTGCTGTGCCAGAGGGTGTCTCATGCTTGTGAAGCTCTGGAGGGCAGCAGGGGCTTCCATGTTCCTTACAGAAGGCAGGAGAATGCAGCGGGACAGGGATGGGGCAGAGCTGGCAGCCGCCACCTCTCCTCCACTCCTCCATCAGGATGCTGGCAGTCATCATAGCAGTGGGTTTCAGTGATAAAAGTGAAAGGACTCTCCAGGGAGCCTTGGCTGGCCCCAGGCAAGGCCATCGGTGCTGCAGGGGTGCTGCTGGGGAGTGGGTGATGCAAAGCTGTGACCTGCATGGGCTGCAGTGTGCAAATCAGGGACAGTTGGGGTGAGCCAAGCCTGGACCATGACCAAGTACCCAGCCTGGAGAGTTCACCCTTGGCTCAGCCCCGACTGCTTTGTGCCCACCCAGGCGGGAGCGGAGCAGGGCACCCGAATCGCCAGCCTGGAGCAGGAGAGGGACAGCCTGAGCCGGGCAGCGGAGCGGCATGGCGAGGAGGTGGCTGCCCTGCACGCTGAGCTGCAGCAGATGCGGGACAGGCTTGGCCGTGAGCAGGAGAGCAGTAAGATGGAGCTGGAGATGTTGCAGGCCCAGCTGAGAGACAAGGTACTGCGGGGGCATCCCAGCACCTCCCTCCCTGCCATGCTGTGGGGTCCAGCAGAGCTGGAGGCAGCGGCAGGGCACGGCCAGCACGGGCTGGATTCCCAGTCCATGACCCCCACTCTGGCTCGGCAGGAGAGCAGGGAGCAGGCACTGCAGCAGCACGTGGCTGAGGAGCAGTTTGCCCTGCTGCAGGGCACTGCGCAGGAGGCCAGGCGCATGGTGCAGGATGCCCTCAGCCATCTGGAGGATCCTGCCCACATGGCCTGCACCGGCTCAGCAGGTGAGTTCCCTGGGGGCTCGCCAAACCTGGCGTTATCCCAACCTGCTGCCACGCCAAGCCCCACTCTCTGCTGTCCTCTGGGCCATGCCAGCAGCACTCCCTGCGTTTGAGTCCTGCCTGCTGTCTGCCTGCAGATTGCCTCCTGTCCAGGACGCTGGCAGCCTCCGAGTGCGTGGAGAGGCTGCGGGATGCACACGGCAAATACGTTTCCGACCACACAGGTGGGAGTTGGCAGGGGCTGGGCTGGGGGAAAGGGGCGACTGCAGCACTTTCGGGCTGGGTGGGCAGCACCCACCGGGGCTGAGGCACGTGCCCCTGTCCCACTGCAGCCATTGGCTCCCTGCTGCCCTGCCTGGCCCTGTTTGCCCACCTCGTCAGTGACACCCTCCTGCAGGGCAGCGCAACCTCCCACCTGGCCCCCATGGAGCCCGCTGACCGTAAGTGCTGCTGACCAGGCAGGGGCTGGGACAGGCAGGACCTGAGGCAGGCAGGGGTTGGGGCGGGCAGGGGTTGGGGCGGGCAGGGGCTGGGGCGGGCAGGGGCTGGGGCGGGCAGGGGCTGGTTGTCTCTGTCCCTGCCTGCAGTACCCTCAGCCTGTCGTGCTGCCCTTGCAGGTCTGCTGGAGGCATGCAGGCAGTGCGGCAGTGAGGCCGTGAGCTACCTCAGTGCCCTGCAGGACCCAGGCAAGGTGAAAGGTGCCGACTGCAGCCTGCTGACGGTCAGCCTGAGCCGTATCAGCGCCATCGGGGAGGTGGGTGCCCAGCAGGGCTGGTGGGATGGGGTCAGGTTATGGCAGGCACTGGCAGAGGGGCTATGCTGGTCCTTTTTGTCCTCTCCCATCCCCAGGAGCTGCGGCCCAGAGGGCTGGATGTCAAGCAGGAGGAGCTGGGTGACCTGGTGGACAAGGAGATGGCAGCAACAGCAGCAGCCATCGAAACAGCAGCTGCCCGCATTGAGGTAAGGGTTGCCGCATGCCACGAGGCAGCCATGGGTGCCGTGTCTGCCAGGACTACCAGCACAAGGCCAGGATGGCACACAGGGCTCAGCACAGCCTCTCTCCCCTTTACCAGGAGATGCTGAGTAAGGCAAGAGCTGGTGACACTGGAGTCAAACTGGAAGTGAACGAGAGGTGGGCAGGATGTGGCCCAGTGCCACATGCAGAGCAGCTGCCCCATAGCTTAGGGGTTTCCCTGCCCCACAAGTGGGACTCAGTGGTGTTTGTCTTACAGGATCCTAGGCTCCTGCACAGGCCTCATGCAGGCCATCCATGTTCTGGTCCTGGCCTCCAAGGACCTCCAGAGAGAGATTGTGGAGAGTGGACGGGTAAGCTGGGGGCAGGGATGCAGGGATGCAGGCAGGGGTGCAGGTAGTGGATGTGGGCAGGATGCAGGCAGGGATGTGGGCAAGGCACAGTGCCAGCTGGAGCCACCATGCACTTGCTGGGGTGTGCTGCTCCCAGCCTTGACCCACTGGTTCGTCCACACTGGCTGCCAGGAGCTCCGGCCCCAGCCTGGGACCTTGCCCTGGCCATGGTCCCCAGGGTGTCACGGAGGTCTCTGATCTCCCTTTCCATGCAGGGGACCCTATCACCCCCTGGATTCAGGGTTCCCAGTTCCCATGTACAACCTAAATGAAGCCCTTATTTATTCCATTCCCCATGAGCAGGGGTTTAGGGGTCCCAGGCCTTGCCACCTCCCTGTCCCCTACCTGTGATGATGCCTTTCCTGATGATAGGGTGCAGCGTCCCCCAAGGAGTTCTATGCCAAGAATTCCCGCTGGACAGAGGGTCTCATCTCCGCCTCCAAGGCTGTGGGCTGGGGTGCCACTGTCATGGTGTAAGTGCTGCTGCTGCCAGAGTGGGGAGGGTGGCAGGGTCCTGCTGTACCCACAGGGAGGGGAGGGGTAGCAGAAGATGCTCCAGCCCCTCTCTGCCCTCCTGCAGTGATGCTGCTGACCTGGTGGTGCAAGGCAAGGGCACCTTCGAGGAGCTGATGGTCTGTTCACGAGAGATTGCAGCCAGCACTGCCCAGCTCGTGGCAGCCTCAAAGGTAGGGACCTCAAGGAGCTCTCCTGCTGTTGCCTGTACTCTGGAGCCCGGAAACCAGCTGTGTCCTGGGGGCCTGCATGTCCCAGGGTTGAGGGAGGGGGAATGGCTTGAACCTGCAAGAGGGGAGACTGAGCTGAGCTCTTGGGCAGAAGCTGTTCCCTGTGAGGGTGCTGAGGCGCTGGCACAGGGTGATGGCCCAGAGAAGCTGTGGCTGCCCCATCCCTGGCAGTGTGTAAGCACCCCCCTTCTCACTGCCCCTGCAGGTGAAGGCAGACAAAGACAGCACCAACCTTTGCAAGCTCCAGCAAGCCTCGCGGGCTGTCAACCAGGCCACAGCCAGTGTGGTGGCCTCCACCAAGGCTGGGAAGTCACAGGTGGAGGAGAAAGGTAAGCGTGGGGCTGCAGGAGCGTAGACGTGCTCTGAAACCTCGGCTCTCTGTGCTCGCCATCTTCAGTTGGCTGTGTTCTGGTGGCCACTGCCTGCACATGCCATGGTGGCAGACCCTGCCAGCAGCATGGGAGCTGCTGGGGGTTCTGAGCTGGGGAGGAGCACTCGAGGGGGGCTGATGGTGTCTTTATCCACAGACAGCATGGACTTCTCCAGCATGACACTCACCCAGATCAAGCGTCAGGAGATGGATTCACAGGTAAGAGTCTCCCTCATGTTTTGGGAGACATAACCGCTGGTACCTCGCTCAGGCTAATGAAAGGCTGCCTGGGCTGGGGGGGCCGGGGTGTCACCCTGCCTGCATGCCTAGCCCCAGCTCACAGGGAAATTCCATGGTATGAAGGCAACAGATGGGTTTGCCCAGGAGCCACATGCAGTTGGTCCTTGAGCCTTACCCAGTGTTGTCCTCATCATGGCACAACAGCCTGTGGCATCCCCCTGCCCTTGTGTGCCCACTGGGCTGCCCCACAGCACCTACCTCTGCCTGCCATGGGGCAGCCCTGGGGAGTTCCCTTTCCCAGGGTGCCTGCAGGCAGTGTCCACCCAAGCTGAATCCCATCCCCAGGACTGACCGCTTGCCATTGGAGCATTCATGGGGTGCTCATTACTGGGGAGATACTGGGTGTGAAAGGGGTGCCCAGCCCAGCATGGCTTCATGGCAGCCAGAGCACCAGCTGCTGTGCCAGGGCGCAGGATGGCCATGGCGAGCATGACAACCTGCAGGTGCGGGTGCTGGAGCTGGAAAACCAGCTGCAAAAGGAGCGACAGAAGCTGGGAGAGCTGCGCAAGAAGCACTATGAGCTGGCAGGAGTGGCAGAGGGCTGGGAGGACGGTGAGTGCATCCCAGGCCTGGTCCAGCCAGGAAGCTGCTCTGGGAAGGAGCAGGGCAGGATGGGGAAGCCCTGCCCACAGTCCAGGTGGGGAGCAAGCAGGGATTTCACTCCAGCGAACACAACTGGTGCCTGGGTAGTTGGCACATGGGGGCAAAGCCATGACCCTGAACTGTGCAAGAGCCAGAGGACCCACATAGAATCTGAGACTGGTTTGGGTTGGGAGGGCCTTAAATCTCATCCAGTTCCAACCCCAGCCACAGGCAGGGACACCTTCCACTAGAGCAGCTTGCTCCAAGCCACATCCAACCTGGCCTTGAACCTGGTCCAGCCAGCATCACCCTCGGGCTCTGTTGTCCTGCGAACCTGTGAGGGGTCCCAGGGGGCTCATGCAGAAGGATGCTGCAGGGCACCATGTTCCTTTTCACCCCCTTCCCCTCTGTGTTCCCCTTCAGCAGCGGATTAGCCCCAGTGGCAGAAGCAGCTGCAGGGGACACCCCTGTGGCCAGCCAGGATGCAGCTCGGTGCAGCCTTTTGGGAAGATCCACAATAAACCGGTGCCGAAGCCACCCCGAAGCACATGGCCTCCACATCCCCCTGCCAGGAGCCGCCTCCAGCGCCAGAGCACCGGGAGCTGCTGGGGCAGGAGCAAGGGCTCGCCGGCCCGCCACCAGCCGCAAACCGCACGTGTATTTATCAGAGCTGCTTGGGGTTGGGGGACTGCTGGGGGGGCTTTAACCCTTTCATTTTGTTTTTGCACAGATTTCTGGAACTCTCTGAGCCGGCTCGGGCTGAGCGAGAGCGCTCGGGTTTCTTTTGCCTCTCGCTGCTTTTCCAGCCTTAACCCCGTCCCTGGCTCAGTGCAAGCATCCCCCCGCTGCAAAGGGGCCTGTTAAGGGCCCTGGGGTGCCACTCTTGGGGTGCTGCTGGCTTGGTGCTAGGTGTGCTCCCCTCCAGCGGGGCACCGAATGCCTTTGGCTCATGCAGGGTGGGTGGGAGCATGTCCATGGGACAGGGTAACCAAGGTGCTGGCGGCAGCAGCAAGGGAACAGGGCAGGCAGCAGGAGGGTTGCTGCCGAGCATCTGGGTCCCCAGAATGTGTCCCCTCATCCTGTCCCGGAGCTGGGCTGCCCTGCCCCAATAGATCACTGTGTTCATGCCAGCAATAAACCCTTACGCAAGGTGCTGGACAGGGGCTTGGATAACATAGTGCCACCGCACAAGCCACCAGTTCCTGAGGATGGGGCATGGCTATAGGGCAGCAGCATAGAGGGCTTGGGGGGCACAGGGTGCCCAAAACCAGAGCACCCCAAGCCAGAGCACGCAGCTGCCTGTGCCCACTCACTCTGGGCTGGTGCTGCCTCTGTGTACTCACCACCCACTTTGGTGCAAGGGGGATCAGTGCTGGCGTTGCCGTGGGGCTGGCACCAGCTAGGGAACCTTTGTGCCTTGGAGCAGGGGGCTCGGAGGGCAGGGGGCTTCTGCCAGCTTCGGGCCCCCCAGCTCATCTCGCTGCAGCAGGGGCAGTGGCATCAGACTGCGCAGCGATGACCCCATCTCCCATGGTCTTGCCCATGTCCCTTGCACGGCCAGGGTGTCCTTCCCAGCCTGGCAGCATTGCTGCCTGCACCCTGCCTTCAGGCAGCTGCCCCTTCCTGGGGGTGAGACAGCCAGACCGGCCCCCTGGGAGTGCTGGGGGTGCAGCGTTTGGCCTTATTCTCCCTTTAGAAAGTGGGGGCTGGTCTGTCACCATGTGCTGCCTTTGGCTGGCCCTTGAGCAGCGGGACCCGCTGGCATCCCCCTGCCAAGCCAGGCCATCACCACAGCCTCAGGGCTGCCACCCTCTACGCACAGGATAGTGCAGCCTCCTGTGCAGCCGTCCCCCATGCCGGGACCCAGTGCCCCCGTGTGCTCTGGCCAGCCCTGCCTCTAGCACACCTGCCCTATGCTCCTGCCTGCCACGGGGCACTCGGGGCTCCCCCCGGCCCCCCTCTGCCTTGACATGCCCCTCTCCAGCTCCCTCCAGATGAAATACCAACCATCCCATTCCTGCAGGACACCAGGAGCCCCAACACCCTCCCCCCCCTCTTTCTGGGGGGGTGTCTTGCCTGTGCAGGGTACCCCCAACTACCTCAGGCCTCCAGGCCAGGTTGGGGCTGGGGATGATGAGGGGGTTGTGGTGGGGGCTCGGGGATGATGGCACCATTCTCTTGGCCGAACTCCCTTTTTGTATCTCAGCTGAGTGCTGGTGGAGGGAGGGTGTCCCCCCTGCAGTCCCCAGCGCTAGTGGCTGGTGCTGGGGACGGTGGGGGTGCCCCTGCTCTGCACATTGGGTTGATGAATTACTTTTCTTTTTTCATTGTATAATAATTGCTATGTTGTGTGTTTTCAATTTTTCAATAAAGCCTTCAGCCCAGCTCTGCGGCTCCGGGGGGGGGGGGGGGGGGGGGGGGGGGGGCGGGGACCTGTGTCACCATGGGGGTCCTGGGGCTCTGAGCTGATGGGTGTGCTCAGAACCCTCCAAAAAGATGACCTGGGGAGAAGTTGTCGAGGTGACCCGGGCGATGATGCTCAGGGCCACCCTGCACATCACCTCTGTTCGGTGGCGTGGGGGCAACCACGATGTGATCCCTGCTCAGCCTTGAGGAGCAGCGGCGGCTTTGGCCTTCCCCCTGCCTGCTCCCTCTCTGGCGAGGTGATGCTGCAGAGAGGCCGTGCAGACAGCCCGGCCCTGCTCAGCTGGGCTGCAGGGTCCATTCAGCAGGGCCATGGCACAAAGGTCCTGCTGCTGGGTGGCCCGGGGTTGTCATGGCCAGGGAGGTGCTGAGGCAATGGTGCTCTGTGTGGTCCATGTCATCGTCCCTGCCATGGTGCCTGCCTGGTAGGGAGGGCACAGCCGGGCTGTGGAAACACAGAGGTGGACTCAGGACAGAGGTGGCCATGGGGCAGTGGCTGCCAGGGATCCCGGGGGAACAGGGGTACTGATGGAACAGGAACACGGACTTTCCAGGACAAAAGCAGCCCAGGCCCCTGTGCTAAAGAGACGGTGCTCAGTGCCATCAAGGAGTGCAGGAAGAGGCCCTTGCAGCAGGAGGAAAACCAGGCTTTGGGAAGTGATCATGAGAACAAGAGGAGGTAATGAGCCAGCAGTCCGGGTCACTGCGAGTGAGTTGGGAAGGTCTAAATGGGGCTAGTGCTTCAGTGGTGGCAAATGGGATGTGGCCACGAGTGGGTGGAACTGCAGAGGGAAGCACAGCCCATCACCTGGGCCTCTGGGCTGTGTCGGGAAGTCCTCCAGGACTTCAGTTTGCCCTTGAGATTAAAGGGATGTGTTTAGGTGCTTACCCCTGGGGAGACCCTTCACAGCACATACCACCCACTGGCATCACTGAAGCCTGGCATGTCCACGATAGTCAGAGCAGCTTGACACCCTTCTCCTCAGTGTCCACCATGTGTTTGATGCTCTCCACTGTCAGTGTTGATTCAGAGAAACCTCCAGGAACAAACTGGCCAGCAAAGTTTCCAAGCTGACAAGCAGGTATTCTTTATGGCAACGCCAGGAGACACGGGGACAGCTCCTCCTAACGTGTGTCCCTGTATTGCTCCACAGGCCACCCTTACATGGTCACTGGACAAACCACATCCTTATCCAGAAAGCTTCCCGCAGGCATCCAGAACTGTGATGGTGGTCGTTAGGGTCCTTTACTTTTCCCAACAATCTTCATAACTGTCCTGGGTTCAGCAGTTGCAGTCAGTTTTTCTTCTCTTTAGTAGCTGGTGTTTTGA
>NDXB01014933.1:67501-100202 GCA_002631895.1 Agapornis roseicollis | reverse complement strand
TCAATAAAAAAAAAACCAAAACCAACTTTGTAATTCATACATTTTTGAGTGGGAATGCTGTTTTGCCTTTTTTTTGTTTTTGGTTTTATTTTTTTTTTTTTTTTTTTTTTTTTTTTTTCTTCTCCAGACCTTTAAGTGTTTCAGGGAGCCATGTATGGTGCTGAAATAGTGCAGCATCTGTCCCACCATGATATTTCAGCTCCTGGCTGACGGAAAAACCATGAAGGAAGCATATCTCAAATGATCTTAGCCTCATAAATGGCTCATTGAGACATTTAGAAATCCTGTAAAACTAGAAACCCAAGCAATAAGAACAGTATTTTTAAGCACTGGCTGTGCCTGATACTTGGGTTTAGTTGAGTTCTTGTGGAATATTTTTTATTGCACAAGCTGCCTCTTTGCACCTTAGTAAAACTGCCCTGCAGCTGTCCATAGAGAGAAATGAAACAAGCATGTGCTATGGACACCCTGAAACAAGCCAAGATGGGAAACAAACAAGGGTAAGAAAGCAGTATTGGAAAAAAATTGAAGAGGAGCTCCAGATTAACTAACTCTCCCTTGTTTCTGCAATTGGTCCTAGTAAAATCATTGGGAAGGTCTAAATGAAACCAGGTACACTCAGTTTAGGGTGATCTGCTCTTCTACCTCAACCTATGGTGCATTCCTTTGAACTGAAAACAGTGTTATTATCTCTTCTTTTGGCATATCTTATTTTCAAATTATGGGGTCCTACAGACAAACCAATTGGGTATGTACCTGTGTTTTGGGGAGACAGAACTCCTATCTGACCTACAGCACCTTGAACAATGTGTTGCATGCTGCAAGTTGGTATCTGTATGTAAAAACCTAGCTAGGGACCTGGGCCCTTCCTTGTAAGGCTTACGGAGGCACAACACCTCAGCATGCCACATGGAAGAAGTGGGTACAGGCAAGTGTTCATACCTTTCTTGGTGTATACATACTACACAGTCTCCACACACTTACACAGGGTCCTGGTTTGGGTGGTATATATCACCCTGGAATCAACTCAGGTTTAAGACAAGGATACAAATGCTGCTTGCTGCAGAACTGATAATCCACCCACATTGTAAAGAAGATGTACGCTAAATCCCTGCAGTGATTTAGAACACTCTCAACATGTGATTCAACTGCTTCACTGAAGGATGATTTCTAGGTACTGTGAAAGGCAACAAGCATTCAACAAAAGAAACTCAACCAGACCAAGGTATTTTTAGAGGTAATGTTTACCTTCAGGATACAGCAATAGAAGTTAAAAAAACCCAACAACCAAACCACAAATTATCTAAATTCTTCAGTTTAAAATGTACAAAACAAAGTCATAATAAAAAGAAAATTGCTTTACAAAGTCTCAAAAGGAATTTAAACAGTAAACATGTAGGAAAGCATGGAAAATCTAAAATAAGAGATTTGTATATTTTGAATAATAAATTACAATTCTGAAACCAGAGGAAAGCAGTAACCATTCTGACTCAAATAAGTAACCTTTCATAGCATCTTTCTTTGGGGGAGCAGTACTGATAATAGTTGTAGGTCTTGGCTTTTTCAGTAGCATCTGGTACTTTCCAGAAACTGAAAAAACCCCTAATAAATACCTTCTCCAACCCCAGTAAATGACAGTAATTTGAGATTATTTTTTTCCTTTTAACTAAGATAAAACCTATCCAACCCACCCATCAATATGAGCATGTGTATATATGTGTATTTAGGATGCCCTTCTTAGGAAAAGAAGATAGTATAGAGGTGTTTGTTTGCCAATGACCAGATTGGTTCTTTGGTTGATCCTACCTATCCTTTCTCCTTCATTAGTTCAGAGAAGCCTGATACAACACTGCTCACACCCCACCCCCTGGCCCCGACACTCTAGGGGGAAGATGCTACCCGAAGGTGCTCATGGATGCATTTTTCCCTTGTGCTTCTAACAGTGTCAGAGCTCTGGGTTATGGTGCAGCACCAACCCTGTTGGTTTGGCCAGGTAAAGGCTGTTTTCCTCCAGTGTCGAGGCAGACTGCATCTGTCCTGTCTGTGTGCGAATGCCAAGACGATGATCCTGAGAAGTCCTTAGAGTGTAGATTAATCCCTGTATGTAATGTAGTTAAACCAGGAGTTATTTTTTATAGTGGACTTTCTTTCTTGTCTTAAACAGTTCTCTTCTGCTCTCCAGAATCTCTTATTTCTTTGGTTTGGAGTTGCCAAAGGTAACAAAGACCACTCCTGGCTCCTGAAAACTGCCATTGGTGTGGAAGTCTTCTCCTGGGCTCTTCAAGTACCTCCGAAACACGGGTGAGGCAGATACCTCATACTGGGGATGAGAGACTACATCACATGTGGAAGATGTTTGTGTCTCAGATTGCTTGGTGACTGTGGTGGATGAAGTGATGATTTTGTTTCCAAACTGGTCCATTTCCTCATACTGTTCCATGACAGTCCGGGTGGCTCCATAGAGCTTGGACCCATCGGGCCCTGTCTGCAGCTCCAGGATGCTTTTCTGCCTTCGTGGATTTTGTGGGCTTGGGACATTCAGGGAGGAGTAGTCTGAAAAGCCTCCTTTTATCCCACAGTGGCAGCTGCCTTTGGAGGTATCCAGAGGGGACCTCTCTTTGTCACTCATTGCATGGTTGGCATTGCCAAGGGTATGCTCTTTCACTGAGGTCAGTCCAGCACTTTTCTGTACAGGCTCTGGACTCTTTTCTTGTGCTGATGGTTGGCTGAAGGAGTTAAAGCTGTCCTGAGAAAAAACTTCCCTTTTTCCTGGAGCGTCAAGACAGTCTGGTGAAGGGACGTCCCAGGGGGAACGTGCTGTCTTGGGTGATTCTACTGATTTCCTGGCAGCAGACTCGATGGTGATGTAGGAAGGTGAGGATGGAGAGCTGACACGAGACTGAACTAGGCGAGGGACCTCTAGCTCTGTCTTGGTTACCTCTGTCTTTTCTGCCACCTTTGCACCTTCCACAGATGATGCTTCCCCTGCCCCCAGTGTGACTCCCTCCTGCTTGGCTTTGCTTGAGACAATACTGATTTTACGGATATTGCTGCTGCTCATAGAGTTTTGGGTGTTCCCCAGAGACTCCTTGAACAGCCCTGAGAGCCCAACGATATCTGACTCAGACTTGAGACTAGAGACAGAATAAAGAACTTTTCTAATGGCCTCCTCAATGTCTTGCAGCCGGGCAAGTGTCAGCTCCTTCAGGTGGATAATCTCAGCACTTGCTCGTTCCAGGTCCCCGAAAACCAGATCCACTGAGGACACACCATCAGTGTCCTCCTTTGCCAGTGTATCAGCCCTGTCCTGTTGCTTGGCCTGATGGGCCTTCTGACGAACAACCCAGTCAGGGACCTTCTCAAAGAAGCTCTTCAGAGCTTTCACATCCACTTTGTTTGTCTCCTCCTCAAACTCCTTCACCCGAGTCAAGATCTCTTGCAGCTGCTCTTGTCTCCTGAGGTTCTCAAAGATCTCCATAGCCTCCTTGATATTGCCTTTCATGATCTCCTCTTTGTGTACCGACAGTCTTTTCCGACGCTCATCTTCTGTTTCTCTCTTGTTTTTCTCTCTCATAACAACCACTGGCTTCTCCTGGGCAGGTGTGTCTGCCTCTCCATCAGGACATTTAAATTGCTCATTATTCCCCTGCTGTTGTTTCTCAAAGGAGTTTGTTGTCTGCTGATGGAAGGACATTGAATGACACGTTTGCCTCCTCTCACTCACCTGCTGCACAACTCTCTGACTCTCCCATGATCCATAAGAATTAGACACACTTTCTCTTTCCACCTTGGATGAGGCATTTTGTGCAATGTCAACCCCTCTCTTTGGAAAAGCGGTGTGACCCACAGGGGAGGCACTTGGCTCAGTCTGTCCTGGCACATTAAGCGGCTGTGCTCTACCAGGACAGCTTGGATGTGATCCTGAAAAGCACCCGTGCTTGTCTTGGCACAGCTCTGTATGCCTCTGAACCACCTCACCTGGACAACTTGGAGCTGCTGCTTTCCCACTCATCATGCCCTGCTCGACTTCAGAACTAAGTACTCCATTTTTTATTGGCTTTAAAGTCTTAACACTGACTGATTCCACCTTTTCTTGTTTTCCTTTGCTGGCCTTGTACCTTTCCTCTGCAATTTGAAGAGGGGTTTTAGCAAGGGTTTTTGGCATCTTTCTTTCAGGGCTCATACCCTGAACTGTGACAGACTTGTTTGCAGATGTCTCCAAAGTGCAGCTTTTTGCCTGAATCTCTGTATGGTTTGATTGTTCATGTACTTCCATGCAGCTTAATCCCAGCTCCGTGAGGGGAGGCTTTGGCTTAATGATCTCCCTCAGGCCTGCAGGCTTCGGAGGCAAAGGTGGAGGGCTCAGTTTGGTTGATCTGCTTGTGCAGTTGCTTGCAGAGGCAGAATATGCCTCATGTAAGAGGTGCTCAGGTTTTGGAGGGGGGACAGGTTTTTTCCTGGGTGGGGCAGTAATTTCTGGTTTTGGAGGAGTCCTGGGCTTCTCTGCAGGACTCTGATCTGTGGGTTTGCAGGACAGAGAAGGGAGGGCATGAGAAGGGGTCTGGAATGGTGCACAGCATCCTGGGGCTTCATCTTTGCTGGTTTGTAGTGGAAGGGCACCTTCTCTTGTTGCTTTGGTTGAGGGTGGGCAATGCTCTGCTTTCATCACAGCAACTGAGGGAGGAGGAGGAGGAAAGTCATTATCAGTCTGCGACCCTGCAGCCACTACAGCAGTCTGGTTACTAATGGCTTGGGTCTCATTTTTCTTTTTACACACAGAATAGGACTGCCCTGCATTTCTGTATATCATAGCGGCTTTAAAATCCCCTTTGGAGACATTAACGTTAGACTTTTCCAGCGACTGAAGTGTGGCTTTTAAATTACCTCGGACAACATCCTCCTTTTCTACCAGGTGCTGTTCAGTGGCGGCACTTTGCAGTGCTCTGATAGCTGTCTGTACATCCCCTCTGATAATAACATCTCTTTCTTCTTGCACTGATTGCTCTTTGTAATCAGACTCAACAAAAGGGTTTATATAGGTTTTCACGGGTGTGGCAGTATAAAGGCCATCCTTAATGCTAAAATCTCTGCTAGGCACAACTTGGATTTCCTGGCTCAATAGTTGTCCTCCCTGTACTTCCTTTGAAGCACTGACCTTTTTGTGTGATGCTATGCTCTTCTGAGACACACTTGTGTCAGTCTTGGATGACTCCTGGACTCTAGTGGTAGTGGTCCTGGTGGCAGTGCTGGTGCTCTCCTGAATGGTGGATGCAGAATCTTTTTGGTGTACGGTTGATTGAAGGGTCACTGTTCCCTGTGTGCTGGCTGCCTGCTGCCTGCAGGCCGTGTGGACCTCCTCCTTGTTCCTCTGTAGCTTGCTCTGGACGTGGTGTTGAATGTTTTTTGCTTCTGCTGTTGCTATCCTCAGGCTCTGCATTGCAGTCTGAAGATCACACCCAAAGGCTTTTTCTTCTGGCTGCATCTGGCTGGCTCCCCCAGTCACCAAACTCTGCTGTTTCCCAGGCACTTCTCCTCCTTGAGCTGTGACTTGGGTTGGAAATTTGCCTTGCGTCATAGCTTTGGGTTCCTTCAAATTGGCAGTGGTGGCTGCTTCTTTCTCTGCCTTCTTGCTGACATCTTCAAGCCTTTGGATTGACTTCGTAGTCACTTTAAGCCCTCCAGACAGAATTTCTTCTTTTCCCATCACTGTGGGCAGGGGCTTCCCAAGGTATTGCACACTGGTGCCTGTCATGCCTGCTGCATCCACAACATCTCTCTCCAATGCACCCTCTTTACCCATGCTTTCACATGTGAATACCTTTTTTGCTCCCTCCATAGCCCCTGGCTCAGCCTTTGCAATTACTTTCTCTAATTCTTCTTTATTTGGTAAGATATGTATACTAGCCCCCTGCACCGCCCATGGGACACTCTTATCTGCCCCCTCCTCTGCTTGGGAAGAGATGAGAGATTGTATCTCTGACTGCTGCTGGAGATTCCTCAGGTAGTCCAGATCTCCCTTCTCAATGCAGCTTGCAAAAAGCTGGACATTTCCTTTCTCATTGTCCTCCCGCTTAATGGTTGCTGCTGCTTTCTGCTCCTGAGAAGAAGCCAACAGGTTCCCTATTGTTGACTTCACATCCCCCTTGACAACTTTCTGCTGGATAAAATGGAACTGGAGGGAGTAGAGAGTCATCTTCACTGATCCTGATTTTGTCTCTTGTAACACCATCCCCTTTTTGATGGAAGCATCTTGACTGAGGAGACTCTGTAAAGCCTTAGCTACATTTCCGCTCAAGTCCTCTTCACCTTTGACAGCTTCACTCTGGTCCAGTAGCTGCAATGGGCTAACTTTGATCTTGCCTTCTCTGTCCTCCTCCACAAGTACACTCTGTGCTTCCACATTGGTTCTGTGCAGGAGCTGCAGCATGATCCTTTGCAAATGGCCTCCCACAATCTCCTCTTTCAGGATCTCTGGAGCACCTGGACTGCTGAGCTGGTACTTCACCATCTTCACACTCTCCATATCATTGGCTTCAATGAGGATCCCATTATGCTGAATAGCCTGGCAAGTGCAGAGCATTTCTAAAGTCTCCTTCATGGTCTTTTCTTTCAGTTCTGCTTCTATGCTACTTTCAGAAGCACTAAATTGATCCAAAGGTGTGCTCTCAAAGAGCCATGTTGTACTTTTCACATCTGCGTGAGGGATAGCTTCTTGGGCCCCGGCACTGACCATCAATTCTGGGTCCTTAAGGGTGTCCATTGGCTGGGTTTCAAACAACCAGGTGCAGCGTTTTACGTCCCCTTTCTGGTTGTCCTCTCTCTGCACTGTGCTGACAGATGAGCTTCTCTCCGCGTCCCCATACAGGGAGTCCACAGGCTGGTTTTCAAAAAGCCAAGTGGATGTCCTCACATCACCCCGCTGAACATCGCTGACACTGACCATCCTCACATACTTCTTCTGACCCACTTGCTGGGACTCAAAGAGCTGCTTGTTAGACTGAACATCTCCCTTCTGCACATCATCTACTGTTCTGGGCACAGACTTCTTTCCCCCTGAGAAGGATTCAAGGGGCTCTGTCTCAAACCTCCACCGGGCAGCCTGGACATCTCCTTTCTTGATGTCCTCTTGGGTGACAGCCCTAATCACAAACACCTCTTCTCCCTTCTTGATCTGGTCCAAGGGCTTAGTTTCAAACAACCATCGGGCACCTTTCACATCACCTTTCATGATTTCTTCTTTCTGCACTGAGGTGACCTCATGGTATCCTCCCTCTTTGTCCTGGATAGCATATAAGGGTTGGCTTTCAAAGAGCATTGTGCAGGACTTGACATTAGTTTTGCTCATAGTGTCTTTCTGGATCTTCTGGAGCTCTGTCTCGTCCACTTTATCATGGATTTGGTCAAGGGAATAGGTCTCAAATACGAATCTTTTACCTCCAGCCTTGATATCCTTCTCTGGAGGGATTTCCTGGATACCCTCAGTGCTGTCCTTCAGGGAGTCCATGGGGTAGTTCTCAAAGAGCCAAGTGAACTTATGCACAGATCCGGCTTCAATTGTCCCGTCATTCTTTGGGGATGTTGGTTTCTTGGCTGCATCCAAGGGCTTAGCTTCAAAGAACTCCTTCACTCTGGACACTTCCCCAGACTGTATCTCCACACGACTGGAGTACCGCATGGTTTTTTTTCTATCAGCTTCACCAGCAACAATACTGCCCAAGGGCTCAGTCTCAAATAGGTGCCGGACAGTTTTGACATCAACTCCTTGTAATTCCTCCTGACTGTATGCCTTACTGACTTGTAAATACTGCTCCTCTTGGCCTTTCAGGGAGTCCAGGGGCTGAGTCTCAAACATCCATGTGTATGACTTCACATCAGCTTGGAGCACACTGCCATCCTCCTCCTTTTTCTTTTCAGCTTTCTCATACAGAGTGTGGATGGGCTGGGTCTCAAAAAGCCACCTGCAGGTCTTCACATCCCCCCGCTGGGAGATCTCCCGCTTCACCGAGGGATGCCCCTCACCTTGCGTAGCTTGGTGATGAATTACATCCATAGGCTGAGTTTCAAAGAGCCACTTGGCGGTTCTGACATCACCAGACATCACCTCCTGTTTTGTGATCCCCCGTATTATATCCACTTTCTTGATGCTTTCATCAAATTGGTCCAGGGGCTTGGTTTCAAACATCCATTTGTAGTTCTTGACATCACCACTGATGATTTGCTCTCTGCTTACAGAAGTGACTTCATGGAAATTGCCAAAGCTATCCTTGATGGCATACAGAGGTGTTGTCTCAAATAGGATTTGGTTGGCTTTGACGTTGCCAGCTGGAATCTTCTCCTCTTCTTTCGTGACAGGTTCAGCATCAGCCTGCTTAATGCTGTCTAAGGGAAGAGTCTCAAACAGAGTCTTGAAAGACTTCACATCCCCTTTCACTGCCTCTTCCATGCTGGTGGCTGGAATGTCTTCCTCAAATGACTTGGAGATGCTGCCAAGGGGACAGGTCTCAAAGACATGTGTTCTTTGCTTCACATCTCCCTTCTCCTCTGCTGAAAGCTCTACTTTCTTTAAACGTCCTACTTCAAAATTGTCTTTCAGGGTTTCCATTGGCTGGGTTTCAAACAGCCAGAGTGTAGATTTTACATCACCTCCAATGACTTGTTCTTTGGTTACAACGCTTTCAGATGCTTCTCCTTTCAGAGAATCGAGAGCCTGGGTCTCAAAGAGCAGTCGCTGCTTGCTGACATCTGCCCCTGTTACAAAATCTGTTGAAGCCTTGAAATCCTGTTCTTCAACAGTGATTTCTCTGATGGCATCCAGAGGCTGAGTTTCAAATATCCACCTTGCTCCACTGACATCTGGTCTTCCAATTTCTTCCAATGAAATCCCGCGGATTATTTGCACTTTGGAAGTGTCCTTGTTGATGGTATCCAAGGGCTGAGTCTCAAACAGCCAGCGAGCAGTTCTGACTGCATTGCTTTGAATTTCCTCTCGACAGACAGACTTGATTTCATGGATGTTTCCAGTTTTGTCTCTGATGGCACAGAGGGGCTCTGTTTGGAAGAGCCTGACAGTCTTCTTAACATCACCTTTTAGCTCCTGGATTTCTGACTTCAGTTGTAGGATGCTCTTCTCCTCCACTGAGCAGCAGCGTCCTATAGCATCTAAGGACTGTGCTTCGAAGAGCTGTCTGGCACCTTTCACATCACCTCCCTGTACAGGCTCCTTGAGAACTGCCTCCTGCACTTCTGTTTCATCTGAATACAGTTTGTTTAATGAATCTAGTGGCTGGGTTTCAAACAGCCACCGGGCAGTGTGCACATCCCCTCTGGCAAGGTCTGTTTCTGATTCCTTGGCTGACATTGACAGGCTGTCTCCATTGATTGACTGGCTTTCAAACTTTAGGGAAGTATTTTTCACATCCCCACTGAGAATGACCTCTTCTTCTGTCAGCTTCTTTGTGGCTTGATGGTCCCCAATGGAATCAAGAGCCCAATTCTCAAAAATCCAGCGCATGGACTGAACCTCTCCTGGAAGGACTTTGTCCAGGTTCACAGATGCCTGGGTGTTAGGATCTTCAGTATTAAGCATTTCTGCCAGGTCCTCCGTCACAGCTTCTTCCAAGTTCTTCCTGAGCTCAGGATGCATGTGTCTGTAAAGCCTCTTTAGCTCATTGACTTGGCGCTGCTGGTAGAACTTGGAGAAGGCTTGCTTTGGAGGAGGCACAGGGAGTGAGTTGAGATCCTGACTCCCTGGAGCGATGACCTGGACTGAGCCAAGGGTGGGAGGGGGAGGTAAGTCATCTTCCATTTTCTTGATTGCTACTTTAGATGGTTTCTGAGCTTCTGACATCTTTAGGGAAACAGTTTTAAATGTCAGCATCATCTCTTACCCTCCTTCTCCCCCCCAACCCCAAGGTTGTTAATAGTGAGAACAATAAAGGAAAAAGCCAGCCAACATGGGAAATCCATGCACCTACTAAGCTCCATACCTTTGGTTCAGTAGCACACAGCACTCCAAATCATCACACCACAGCACATGCTCCAGGCTCCGTGTTAGATCCGGTTCCACAGCAACACACTCTAAAGCAAGGTCTCTAATCCAGGCATGTGCAGTGGTTAGTCTACAGTCCCCAGGATTCTGTCCAGCTACAGGATAACAGAGGTGCCCAGTTTGGGCTGCATCAGCAAAAGTGAGTGACCACAAGAGTAACATGAAGGCTGTTTTAGAATAGCTAGCTAAAAGTTAACTTCTCCCTCCTACTCCAAAATGTCCAGGGCAATGTGAGAACCTGCAGAAAGTCTGGGAATGTAAGATATAGGTGCATGAGAAAGCCAAGGAGCTATTTGTTAAGAAGTCTTATGAAGGAAATGGGGAGGGAACAAAAAAAGTGCTGAGCTGAGCTGATGAGGACAACCTATTTTTGGGTAGTGAGCTAGCATGATGCGCTTTTGGTAGCACCATGGGCTGCCCGCTGCACAGAAATGGGCTTGGGGAAGGACGTTTTTCTGATTAATGATTTCTTCTGTTGGACTACTCCACGTCATCATTTGCAGAAGAATAGATGCACAGCTATACAATGAGAGACTTAAATAAACCTCTTTAGACCTTCATGTTTGTACAAGCATGAAGCTAACTAAGTTTTACATCTGCTGGAATTAGGAGGCCAAATTCTGTGCTGATAGAAGGAAAAAGCAAGGCTGAGGGACCAGAAGTTAGGGTAACACCTATAGCTGGGGGCCAGCAAAAGTTACACCTGTTTAGACTTAGTCTTCCTGAGATCAGCTGAAATCCTCAGCACTGCTGCTGCAGAAGCGAACAGAGGGTGCAGTCACGATGGGGTGAATTGTGGCTGTTCAGCCTACCTTTGAGCCTCACTTTCTGCACCTTTTTTTTTATCATCTCCTTAGCTTGGGAAGCCTGGCAGCTGAACTGAATACCTGCAAACTGCCTGGCTTGGCATTTGTCCAAGGGGAAGGTAGCGCAGGCCTATAATCATTATCTAAAAGAGACTGCAATCCTGGTGGCTTTCCTTTCAGTAAACAAATCTGCTGACCCTTGTCATGCCTGTGGAATTACATCTGTAGAGTTATGCCTGGAATATTATTAGTTGTTGCTCAAAGCAATGGCGTGCGGTGTTATTTCACTCTGTTACACACAGATTGTTCCAGCTAAAAATAAGTATTGAACATTAGTAAAAAACACCTCCCAGAATACCAAACCCAGCATGTTTTGCAGCAAATGTAAAATGCAACTATTTCATGTGAGACAACATACTTTGCATGTGCTTTTTTTGGGATTGCTTTTGCATTGCTTCTGAATGGGGGAAAGAGCGACAGAGCAGCTGATAGCTATATGCAGTATGAAAGCGCTCCCCACTGCCTTGTGTGGGGATTTAAATCACATCCCACTGCAGTCCACAAATATTTAGTTAGATAACGGTGCTTATCTTAAACATTCTCACCTTGCTTTTTTTCTGTGTGTGGGGAGGGTGATTGGAGTTGTCCTTCACAGTACTCTGGAAAAGACATGAGGAGAAATGACATCAAACTGCATAGGCAGACAAGTTATCTGTATATATATGTGTGTGCGTATATATATTTATAATATATATATGTCTCAGCTACAGAGACCTGAAATCCATTACAGGTGAGGATGTTCTTTCTGGTTCTCTGGCAGTTCTGTGCTGTTGGGAAAACCAATCTTAATCCAAATTGATGAGAAATATTTCTTTCCGAAAGTCTCAGCCAACAAACAAAACCCCAAACACATTTGTTCAGATTTGGGAGGAGGGGGGGAGGGGAAACAAAACAAGCACTTATTTTTTCCGGAGTTTGATTTAGCCTGTATTTTTGCTTATACTTCAATATAATAAAAATAAAACCAATCTACATTTGTAATTGCATTATGGATTGTGTAATTCATTGTTTTGACACAGCTTTGTTTTCCTTAGGCTTCTAACCAGTTGTAATTCTCCCATTACAGTCTCCACTCATTTGTTTTCAACTGGGACTGCTTCAGTCTGGACTCCTCCAGTCCAGAGCCATGATATGTGCTTGAGAGACTGCATCTCTGGTCAGGGATGCTGCAAGAGACTGAATGGGATGGAGTATGGATGTGCCTGCAGGAAGGGTCCCAATGTGAAATCACATCCCATGTTACTCCTGTATTGCTTGTGGAGCTGGAAAAATGGGAAAAATGTAGCTCAGTGTCTCATAACCCTTATAATATGAATTGTTATGATCCAATGATAAGAGTGGGTGATTAAATCTCTGTATCCCAGAACAAGAGCTATAAACAGGAACAAAAGGAAGTTGCACTGTGAAGTTATGCCTGAGTGGACATAAATGTGTGTGTTGGAATGGGTATAGCACAGAGATGTACGTGCTGCTGTGTGTTGAATATTTCTTCCATGGGTGTGAGTATGTAAATATATACATGCAAATAAAGTGGAAATCTTATGTATGAATAAACTGTTTGTATGCTAGTGGATGTAGACGTGTGTGTGTGCTTGCTATGTGTGTGCCTGTGTGTCTACAGGTGTGTGTGTCTACATATATGTAGCTTATCATAAATCATAAAGTCATAAAATCAGCTAGATTGGGAAAGACCTTTAAAATCATGATGTCCAACTATTGTTGCCAAGTCCACCACTTAAACCATGTCACTTAAATCATAAATACAGTTCAAGTATTTTTGTTGCTCTTTATTTGAGGGGTGACAGGGAGACATCTATTATTTTAAAATGAACCTAGGTGGTCAGTTCAGATGTTTATATGTGAAGACCTGGATGTATACATCATATGCATTCCTATCAGCACCTCTGATAATGCTTATACAATGTTTGCAAATGGCAAGTGAAAGCTGGTCATTTTTGGCACCCCAAATGCTGTGTTTCTCCAGATCTATGACACCAGACACGTTCTCTGTCACCCTCTTACAACCACTTGTTGGGACAGGACATTGTTCGGATGCCACTGGTGATTTGTGAGGGGGGAGGATAGTGGCAGTGGTGCGTGGTGCTTACCGGCTCTCTGGGGCTGTCGGTGTGAGCAGCAGCAGCAGCTGTCTGGGAGAGATAGCGAGCTGACAGCTCCTTCACGGAGGGTGCAGAGGACCTCCCTCGTCCTTGGTGAGGTATGTGGCTGGTGTTGTCTGGTGTGCCTATAAATGACCGCGTCCTCTCATCTGAAACAGGGACAGATGTGCATGGTGAGCTATGTGCCAAAGATAGGATGCTTGGATCATGAGCATCGCTTACCAAGAGTTCTGCCAGGTGCCTCCAACATCTATACACCAATTCAGCAGCCGCCACCCTGGTCCCCCAAAATTTAACATTGTACTCTCCTGGATCAGGAAGAAAATGTGGACATTTCCACCTTTTTTGTAGCTGAATTGGACTTTGATCCTGGGTGAGAGTAACATATTGGACAGTGACCTGATCTCTCCATCCTGCCAGTGGGGCATGGAGCCTGCACCCATTCCTGTATCCCATGTCCTGCACTGAACAAGGCCATCACTAAAATGAGCAACTTGGAGTACATGAAGGAGCTACACATGGTCAGTATGAACCAATTCCCAGGTTTTTTTTTGTCCAGTGGCTGCACCACTGTCTTACCAGTGTGCCTCACGAGCAGCTATATCGATCTATTTTTACCCCTTCCCTGGGAGCCCATTTCAGGGAATAGAGATATGAAGAAGCTATGAGACTTGGTCATGGATGTAGCATGGAGTCTTTGGCAGACTGAAACCTGCTTTTAGTTTAGGGATCTAATATTTTAAGCTGTACCAGCTGCTGTGGGGCCTCCACTAAGACCCAGCATGACACTGCTGAGGTATTCAAGACATACAGTGTTCCTCCTACCTTTGTTCAGATAACTACAGCTGAGGATGTCCCTATCTGGTTAATGGATAAATAGCTACTCTGGGAGATGTTCTATCAGGCAGACCTCCTGAGAGGTACACAGAGGGACAGGATGGTTTGAGCAATCACACATTTTTGGATGATCCTCTCAACACAGATGTGTATATAGCTCTACACCTATGTGATGCTTCTTAGTTCTCCAGACTAGTCAGGGCTGTAATTCCTCTTTTACCTCTATAAAAACATGAGAAGTTTCTCCTTTTATCTGCAGGCTTGCACTGCTGCATTTGGATTTAGTTTGGTATTTGCAATGCTTTCTGTTTGAACAATGGGCTCTCTCTCCACAAATCCAGCTATTGCATGGCCAGGAAAGGGCTGATGTACTTTTTAATATGTGCACATTAGAAACAGTGCAGCAATTCTAGTGTTCTTTGCTCTCAAATCTCAGTGTCCAAATAATGAAAGTTGTAAATAACAAACTTAATGACTATTCTTCTTTTGATTTCTGCATTTTGAGTTCAGATTTCCAAGTTTTTCTCTAAAATAGTGAGGGAGATTTACTCTGCTTTTGTCTTACTGTGACAACAGCTACTGTGATACCCTAACAGGATTCCAGAAACTGGTGCTTCAAATGAAACACCATTTCCTACAGGGACAAACATGCACCAAAAGGCATGAAGACAAGAGCAGAGGGCCAGTGAGCTTGTCAGACCCAGGCCAACATGCTGTTGGAAGGTGCCAAACTCTGAAGTTTCTTTTGTCTGTGCTTCCATCTGCTCCTTCAGAGGCATGGGCATTTTGGTGCAGAACTGGGGCTGGGTACAAGAGGAAGCAGTGGGATGCAATACAGATTTAGCTGCCCAGCTCTGCCAGATGTCATTAGGACACCAGGTGAAGAAACAGGAGAAGATATTTCCTTAGTGCCTTTTTTTCCTAAGTCACGATGCAGATATGGGACCTCTCTCCCTGACTTCTGCTATCCACAGCTCGAACACTGAGTCAAAAGAGACTATCCATCTACAGCCAGTGGAGACAATGACACTGCTAAGGTAGATATGGTGCATCTTAAGATAGGCTGTGAGGTTGCAACCACTCTGTGCCTCAGTTTTTCCCCACTGTGCTCAAAAGACCCAAATATTTTATGAGATCCATGATTTTTTTGAGATGAATAAGCACCTGGAAATGGGAAGGAGACAGTTAAGGCATTACTGAGGTACTGCTTTTACAGCAGCTGGTGCCAATATCTGCTAACACAATCCCTTCTATCTGCTGCAGTGGGCTTCTCCCTTCATTTGGGGGCTCGCGGCACTCATTTGAAGGGGTCTACTCTGTAAAAATGGAAATTGCCAGTGAAAGTACTTTGGATTTAGAATCATAGAATAGTTAGGGTTGGAAAGGACCTTAAGATCATCTAGTTCCAACCCCCCTGCCATAAGCAGGGACACCCCACACTAAACCATGCCACCCAAGGCTTCATCCCACCTGGCCTTGAACACTGCCAGGGATGGAGCACTCACAACCTCCCTGGGCAACCCATTCCAGTGCCTCACCACCCTAACAGGAAAGAATTTCTTCCTTATATCCAATCTAAACCTCTCCTGTTTAAGTTTGAACCCGTTACCCCTTGTCCTGTCACTACAGTCCCTAATGAAGAGTCCCTCCCCAGCATCCCTATAGGCCCCCTTCAGATACTGGAAGGCTGCTATGAGGTCTCCATGCAGCCTTCTCTTCCCCAGGCTGAACAGCCCCAACTCTCTCAGCCTGTCTTTGTATGGGAGATGCTCCAGTCCCCTGATCATCCTCATGGCCCTCTTCTGGACTTGTTCCAACAGCTCCATGTCCTTTTGACGTTGAGAACTGTACGCAATACTCCAAGTGAAGTCTCACAACAGCAGAGTAGAGGAGCAGGATCACATCCTTTGACCTTCATGGTCATTCCTTATTGTGGCTGTACACTGTGAGGAAAGCACTAAAGCATGTGCTGAATTCGCTGCAGAAAGCTTTGAAGAGAGCTTTGAAAAATATTGTTTGCGTATCTCTTTTTACCTACATTTCTGGGCAGCCAAAAGGGGCCCAACAATCTGGAAAACAGAAGCTTTCTTCTTTACAAAGTTATGAGGTTTGGCTAAGCCTCCCAATAAGAGCAATGGGGAGAGCTGGAGAGACTCAGTCTTGCCAGCTGTAAAGCAGAAAGAAAACCAAGCAGAGACTTGCAGCCTTTCTGGTTGGTAAAACGAGCACAAGCCCTTTGCAAGGGAATGGCCAAGCTGAAAAAAACTACCAGTAGGAGATGGGAGCCCTTCTGCTTTCGCTGCAAGGCAGGGACCTTGCCTAGGCTGACACAAGCATTGCTATGCTTAACCGTGTCAGTGCTAAGTGCTTAACAAAAGCATCCTCATGTCCTAGAGCTGGGCTGGTAACATGGGTATGGGTATTACCATTGAGTTGATATAATTTGTACTGGCCCATGGGCCCTTGGGATGAGATGCTGCACAGAGAAGAGCAATGCGCCCCTCCAGCCAAAAAAGAGTAATGCAGCAGAAGAAAGATTTCCAGCCCATGCAGTGGAAAATAGCACAGGCTCAGTGCTGCCTAATCCTTCACCCATCAGCTTCCACGGATGAAAGGCCACAGGGTTTCTGTTTTAATGGCGGCTATAATTAGATACAAGGCTTTTGTTGAAGCTTTCCCCTTATCACTGCCTTTGTTTTCTTTTTCCCCTCTCTCTGCTTCTCCTTTATGACATTTTTGCAATTCACAGG
The DNA here is from genome assembly GCA_002631895.1 of Agapornis roseicollis. Lineage (NCBI taxonomy): Eukaryota > Metazoa > Chordata > Aves > Psittaciformes > Psittacidae > Agapornis > Agapornis roseicollis. Next base: position 83,581 of record NDXB01014933.1, on the reverse strand, counting down.
CTATGCACAACCCTGTGCTTGCTTATCACTTCCCACAAAACTGCCTGCCTTAGATAGGGGCTGCTCAAACCCACCGGGTTGGCTATAAGCTTGCAGAAAGTCTGGTGGCTCCATGCAGCTCTGCCTGACAAAACAGGCTGCTGCCACCCTCTAAATTGCTAATTATAGATAAGCTCAAAAGAACAACAGTTCATTCCACTAACAAGAAAGCCGAGCTGTCATGTATGTGCAGCTGATGGCGTCCAAGCGGCATCTAGGACTTCTCAAGGGTTGTGAGCTTGGTGCCACTGTATGGCATCCTCAGGAGGAAGGGAGCGGGGGAACTTGCCAGCTAGGAATGCTAAAGCAAAGTCAAAGGATGTCATGCAGACCGGGCTTAGGGTGCTATTTCTTGTGTATGAGATGGGTGGCATGGAAGCCCAGTTCAAGACCTGTGCCGGGCTCCATGTTTCTGCCTTGCAGAGCAAAAGGGCGCCACTGGCACGTTTGGCATCCATTCCAGTGCTGAATGATGCATCCCGCGCAGTGCTGATTGACTAGCACTGACTGTGGCCCCAGGGATTTTGAACCTGATACTCCAAGCATTAAAGCATCCGCAGTGAGCTAAAATAGAAGAAAAGAGCTCCTGAGGACCCCCTTCTCCCGTCCCACCCAGCGGCTGGCACCGTGGCTGATGGCACTGCTCCCTAAGGGAAGGACATGGGGAGTGCTCCTCCCTGCTGGGGTTTGCCTGTAAAATGTCCTTCATGCCAGCGTCTGGCGCCAGATGAATCTGCACATTTCATATGGGGGGCTGCAATGTTAGAACTGTCCGTAGGGAGCAGCTGTTAGGGTTTCTTTAGCTCTTCCCTTGCCCCACCCCATGTATGTGTAGCTTGGGCTCAGTTTACAGCCTCTCTGTCCCACAGGCTGCACCCCAGGCAGACAGGGAGGGCTGTGGGACCTGGAAATGTCTAATGGGGGAAAATCATTTCACATATTCATTTGTACTCACTGATCTTTCTAGACACAGGGGGAAGAGGCAAGGCAACTGGGGGAAAGGGACTCTTAAATAGTCATCTAAATATTCACTCATTTCCTTGTCATTATTGCCCATAAATCACTCATCTGCTCTATCTTCTGCTGAGGATAGTATTACAGGTCTCCTGAACTGTGATCATGTTACATTTGACAGCCAACTCCCAGCAAGTGGAAAACAAATCACTGACAAAACCCCTTCCCCTGAGAAAACCCCATCTCACCACTAATACATCAGCTCCAGCTTGCTCTGCTTTCTACTTAAACAGCTTTACCCTAGAGAGAAACAACGCTACCCACCTGTTGGTGTCCACCACCTCTGCCGCTGGCACTCCTTCACAGCCCGGCTCCCACCACAAACCCCAGTGAGCTACTGAGCGCCTGAGTCACCTATTAAAAAAGGAAGCTGCAAGCTCAGCACCAGTCTCCTGGGCCGCCTGGCCAACCACATGTCATCGGCTTTGCTCCCAAAATCAGCCGCCCTGAGCAAACACAGCTGCTAAGCAAAGCCCTTTGTGTCGCCCTGTGCACCCCACTACAGCTTGTGTAATGGGGCCTGAGAGCTGCTGGGGCTCACACAAGGCTAGCACAAGCCGGAGGGAAAGGGATAACCCAGTGGCGTAAGTTGTGCCAGCGTTCCTTCTCTATTCATTGTTCATCAAACGGACCAGTGCTCCAGTGAGCATCCCATTACAAACAAACAAATCCAGCATCATCTGCTCAGTGACTGCCTGACAGTGCGAAGGTAAGCTTTGGGTTTGCCATAGTGGCTGCTGGACCTGGCATGTTCTATGCCATGGAGCATACGTGTGTTTTGGTCTCACCCCTTGGCTGTGCATGGCTTGGGTACTGAGAGCCACTATGGCACTAGTACAGGACCCAAAGGCCAATACTCAAAGGCCAATGGGAGCAAAGAGACCCATACCTTGGAGCTTTTAGCACTGGGAAAATCAGGGCAGGTAAACAGCAATTTCTTCACACTGTGAAAGAGAATCTGACTTCCAGGGTGACAGAAATGGAAATTCTTCTGTATTTGTCATGCTCTGGGCTGCTGTTTCTTGGGAATTTGGAGCCATTCCTTCTATTCCTCCCTGCCTGGGATGATCAAGGGTTACTTCTAATTGGGTGGTCACTATCAGTTCAGTCCACTGACTTAGGCTGTGTGGCTGGACATGGGTGCCCAATCCCCCCTGCATGTTCCTGGCATGCATGTTGATGAAACCTCAGTAACTCTCTGGCCCCTTCTTGAAGCTGGGTCCCTGTCAATGGGAACTCTATTTCTAAGTGCCTGTCGCTGCATGTGAGAGCAGCATGTGCTAAATCACACCTGCCCCATCTTCCTCCCAGCTTTGTCTCCCAGAAAATCAGTCCCCTGACAAAGGGGCTCCTAAATGCCAGCATTGCTCCACAGCTGGGCTGAGGGAATTTGCATGGATGGGTAAGCACCCATAAAAGCTGGCTGAGAAACCAGTACTGCTGCTTAATCTGGGAGCCTGACAGCCCATTGGGGGTGCTCAGTCAGCGGGGAGAGGTTTAAATCTCTGCCCCAACTCTTGTGCTGGCAGCAATGCTCCATGGGGAAGCTCTGTTGGAGGAGGTGAATGTTGAAGGTGGTGTGGGAAGTCGGGAAGGCTCTCTATTGCCCTGGTTTGAAGGCTGCTGGAAGGGTGAGTGGTCCAGGGATGCTGCAGTGAAAGGTATGAGGGGAAGGGTAGTCCTGGGAGGGTGAGGGTTTGGGGAGAGGAGAGCATGTCTAGCTATTTCTCATTAGCCTCATAACACACTCTTGAGGCTTTAGCACATGTTAGAATGTCAAGTGCTATTTTTTCCAAAGGAAGGGGAAAACAGATAGGACAAGGCTGCAAGAGGGAACATCAGTGGGGTTTTAGGCAGCTTCTAGTAAATACTGAGGATCACTGATGCTCTAAACCATCCTGCTTATCCTCGTGGGTACTCCCTCCTGGCCCCCAGATCACACTTTGCTCTGTTTGCAAACTGCAGTGTTTTCTCTCACTTTCAGTTCTACAAAGGACAGCGAGGATTTGAAATTCAAGCTTTTTCTTTTTGCAATGGATTGGCTAATAATGTGAGAGAGTGGCAACTGTAAACATGTTGGTTTGGTTGGTTGCTTTATTTTCAAAGAAGTCATCTGTTTTCTGACTGTTTCGGTCCAAGCTAACTTTTTGTTATAACTGCAAGGGCTTGGAATCCACCTTTAAAAGTGAGAACTGAGATTTTCATATGCTCTCTGTTGTAAAACCGCCCTTGATTACAGCTAACTAACAAAATCATACAACTTAACAACATTTTTTTTCCTGATTCCCAGCTTTCATGAGTAGACCCAGTCCTTTCAGATAGGTTTGTACAGCAGCATGTACAATAGATCCCTAATTTGGATGCTGGGTATCTCTGGTATAGATCATGCAATGATCAGTGCACATCTTTTTGATGTTTTTTATACTTTTTATATCTACATTTATGTAATTTATAAATAAATTTATATAATTTATATTTTTTATAAATCATTCTTTCTTGAGAGTGTTTAAGAAAGATTTTGCACTGTCTGCAAGCCATATGTTGCAATCACTTGAGCATCTCTGGCACATAGAGCTAATACATGAATTCTGGGGTGGGAAAAGGGCTGAAAAGTGCCAGAACCAGAGGAAGATGCCAAGCAAGTAAGTAAAATAACATAATGTAACTAAACAGCACTTGTGTTGAAAAGCAAATAAGGTTTCAGAAACCATTTCCTGCTTTAGGAATTGTCTGCTAAATTATAGTCAAACAATTTTAATTTTGCACACGTACAGAGTTGCATTTTCAAATCTGAAATGGGAGGAGGTGAAGGAAAAAGCAGTTACTGAAGAGTGTCTTGTTTCCTGCACTCGAGTTTCAGGTTCAGATCTCTCTACAATTGCCAGCACCTGTAAACTGGAGGTTCATGATTTTTAGTCACTTCTGCAAATGTTTTTGGCTCTTCACTGTCAACTGGACTTTCCTTTGCAGGAACAACATCACAGACCCCAGGTAATTTAAACAGCTCCTGAGAAGAGCTGGGAAAATATAGCCTCAGGCAGAGCTGAGTATCTGCCCCAAGGCAGCTCAGGGCTATTTCTGGGCTTTGCAAAAATCTAGGAATGTGGAAGACTCTATTCCTGGTACTAAAAAATGCCAGGAAGCTCTGCTGAGAGACAGCTGCCAGTGGCATTGCTGGCTGGGGATGTGGACTTCCCTAGTGGGCCAACTGCTGTGGAGCTGTGTTTCCTGAGAGAGGGTCTTTGACATCACCTGGGTCAGCTCCCCTGCTTTTGGGATACAAGGTGCCTACACCTTGTATCCCAACACATCCTACGCATTTGCCTACACAAGGCAGATGTAGTCCTGACTATCTGCTCAGCATTGCCTCATTGTCTGTGTTCCTCTGCTATTTGCAAAAGGTTAATAAAGGCTGAGAGGTTGTTTAATAAATCACTACCCTGGGCTGTGTATCCCTGGGATCTTGGTATCCAGCACTGCCCTCTGACATGCTGGAGATCATGTATCACATCCTGGTAATGCCAGCACTGTTCTTGTACCCTCCAGTAACTCTGTTATTTAGACAGGGGTTTTTCAGGGGAATGGTGATAAACATTCCCACCCAATGTCTAACGAGAGCTGGTTTTATTTCCATGTTTCTCTATTTCACCTATCCCTGAATGCTGGCTGGCAGCAGGACTATTTTCATCCCTAACTCCTCTGCATGCTCTACCTTCTCCCATAGAACAGCATCTCAGCCTTTGTGCACCACAATGCAGGGTGACCATTCACAATAACAGCTCCCCTTCCTCTAAAATCCCCTTCCCAAGGGAAAGCAACACCCAGATACCCACTGGAATAACCTTTGTCTGGGGAGAGGGCTTTTTGGCATGCTGTGAATACCAGACCTTTTAAGGGAAGCCCCCTCTAATCACTGTGAAGAGACACCTTGGGAATGTCTGAGAAGGCATGAGCCTTGAGAGCATCACCAGCTGCACATCCTGCCTGGGATGCAGAATGCAGCTGGGATCAGGGCTGTGGCATGCATCTTTAAGCATTTCTTTGCCATGCCATAGAGTTTACGCAGGGACATTGCATGGATACCATGCGGCTCTGAGGAGCTGTTGAGACCATGCCTTTGCTTTCTATTCTTATCATGGTGTTTCCATGCTGCTGTCAGCTCTTTATCACTGACAGCCAAGAAAACTTAATACTGTTTTGGAAGAAAGAGTCATAGCCCAAAAAAACCTAGCAGTATCCTTTAAAGAGAAAACCCCAACCCACTTGTAGCTATTGAGTTTCCGCTGCATTTCCATTTGTTTCTGAACAGAGCAAACTGCTGGTGAGAATACTGGGTGGGAGAGAAGTAGCTGGCTTTAAAAGAGTAAAATGCCAGGTTGTACAGTACTCAATGCAGAGTTTCCTACTACCATGTTCAGACCCATAACTGGGTGTTTTGCCAGTACCAAAACAGGATTTTCATTCTCCTAGCAACAGGCCAGGGCATCTTTGCCTGTTTCTCGCCCCCCCCCCCAAAGAGGCTTTTGTATTCTGCAAAATACTGCACCTATTCAAGGGCTGAAATCAGCCTTTGTAAGGTGTTCCTATGAATTTCCACCCATGCTGGATCCCTTAATTGCCATGAGTGGATTATCTCCACTTTGCATGAACAAGAACATAGGCTTTCATTTTTCACTTCTTGTCAAGTGATATCTGTATCTGAGGCACCAACTCCACATCTCTTTCCCTAAATCCCTGTTTTCTAATAAAAATCTGAATCTAGTGGGTGAAAACTGGAGACTAGAAGGGAATGGGGGAAGTTAGAAGATCTGTTATTCTCACAGCAATCAATCAGCAGGATGTGCACCTTAGAAGGAAATCTCAACCATCACCAAATGCATGACCAGAAAAATATTGCTTTCAATTCAGGCTGTTGAGGTCAGGCTCTTCACACAGTGACTGAAGGGCAGCACCATGATCTGGACCTGAAGTGTGGCTCTTTTCTGCTGACACAGACCTTAGAGCTAAAAGGCCTCAGCAAGAGGATAATCGGGCATAAGAGACACACAAATGCACACACAGGGCATTTTCTGCTCTGAGTTACAGAATGGCACATGTTTTTGGAGTTACTTTCCATACATAAGCACAGATAGGGAGTGGTATTGTAAGGTAATATTAATGCGGCTAACCCAACAGGCTTAAGGTCACAAATGTATTTCTCAACCATTCCTGGAGACCAGAAGAGGAGGAGGGGAGGAAATTCACTCTGTAACTAATCTTACATTACCTCCTGTTCCCTAGGTGTTTAAAGTGAAGCAAAGCTCATTTCCCTCTGAACAGTACACATTTTAATGCCTCCTGCCTACCAGTCCTGAGCATGGTTTGGATCTGGAAGATGTCCTCTCTGCCTGAGCAACCATCCAGCTCAACCAAATCCCTTACAGATTCTTTCCCCTATTGCAGGTCATGGTGACCAGAGTCATAGTAAATAACACTATTTCTGCTGGAAAGAGTAGACACTGAGGTCTGGCCCTATGAATTTCAGCCGAAAAGCAAGGAATTTTAATATTTTTAACAGAAATATTGAAAGGGGAAAAGCACACATGTACAATGCTCAGTTTCTGCCTTGAACATGCTCAAATACCGTTTCTGTCTTGAACATGCCCAAGCGCTCTACATGAAGATGCTGACCCAAACTGAAGCCACCATCCATGAAATACAGAGACAGCACCTCCTGCAGTAGAGAATGGGATTTATCATGCTCTAGGTCAACAAAATAAAATCCATGGCTTTCCATGAGCTGCAACACGGCTTTCATAAGATGAGGTGTTAAGCATCCTCATTTGCCCTGCATTTTAGCATCAGTCTGAGGTTCGTATTCACCCAGCAGTACACCCTGCTCTAAGCTACCCCAAAATTACTTACAGGGAGGTCTCAGTAGTTCCAAAAGCTGTGTCACGCCGTAGACAGCCCCAGTGGAAAATCTATGTGAAACTCACAGCCGGACAGCCCTTAGTGTATCCTATGAGGAGCCCTGCTCCACTCCCACACCCTCGGTCCTGTTCACTGCCTCCCAGTGGTCTCTGACAGCTGGTTTTATCAGGGAGTGCTGGGCTATGTTGAGAGGATGAACTATGTGGTCTATTTTTGGGAAGAGTGAAATTGCTCTTCCACCAGGCTAAGTCAATCATGAGCTTTTGCAATGCTACACAGAGGCTGGGGAAGTCTGGGAGCCTGGCTTATTTTCAGAACTTATTCATTCAGCATACCCCTAGCGTAATCCAGTACAGGACAGGGGATGCTTCAGGCAGTGGTGCAATGGGGAAGAGGCATTTCCCTGACTCACTGTCATGTCCTCGGGGTGTGACCTGCAAGCAAGGCCGCCTTTGCCTGTAAGGCTAAAGTGTTAAGGGAAAAGTTGGGCAGGTGTCAGGTATTAGCTACATTTTCTGGTTCGCTATTTCTGCATCAGCTCCAGTATTTTAGAACCAAGAATGGAAAAAAGATATGTTAGGAAAGTGATGGGTAGTGTGTATACCAAGAAGGATGATTGAATTATCTGCTTTATGGTCAGATGAGAATCACCCCCCATCCCTGCAGTCCCTCTGTTAGCAATGTGGTGCTGCAGGTAGCTGCTCTGGGTGGTGTTTGGAGAGGGATAGCAATAAAACACTCAGACCCAAAGGGCTCTCAATGCCCTCAAAGCTCAGCTGAGCAGTACGTGCTATTTTGCCTACAAATGGTTGGTACAGAGCTGGGTCCCCTGCCTTAGCCATGCTGATGTACAAATGCAGACATCATCAGTGGCTCTGGGGCTTATTTTAACAGTCTACATTTACCAGGCTTGGAGAGCGATATGACTGAAGTTCCCAGAAATGTCCTCTCACTGGTTTGCTTTTCTGACACCTTTAGAGAGTGAATGTTCGAGTAAATCACCACATGGCAACAAAAGGAGATATAGGTTTGGCTATGCCTGTACCACAAGTCACCATCACCTGAGATAAAACACTTACTCAGAGGTGCTTAGGATCAAAACCAGGTCAAGGGCCACAAAAGACTCATGCTTGATCCCACCCTTTTTGTACCTTCCCAGGCCATGGGACTGCAGTGATAAAGGAGAGATGCAGAGACGTGAGCTGTGCTTGACCAGAGGGTCTTGCAAAAATCCTATTCTATCTGCCAGCGTGGAAGCTTCTTAGCTTTACTGTGTCCCAGTTGACAGCCAGAGATACAAAGTACTGTTACTTCCTTAAGGTCTTCCAGCCTCTCTGCAATGTGCCTGTACAGTGTGCAGCACAGGGACACCTCCCTTACAGCCAAGCTCATTGGTCACATGAAGATCTCAGCAGCATTGTGCTGAGTAGATGAAGCATGACCCTGGTTCCCAAAGATCCATGATCTTTGCTCCAATGGGCCAAGCAACTCAGTGCTGCTGGTTTTACAGTTTGAGATTCTTAAGATTTTATGTTCCCTTCTCCTGAATGCCTTTTACAGGGCTGTTTGGAGAAGCTGCTACCTATCTTGTTTCCCCATGGTACCAGGCCCCTGGAGAGGGTGCTATACATCAACCAGGCTGCAGTTCAGCATGTGCCAGCTTCACACCACATCACATTACGTCCGTCTGCAGATGACCATCTGCTTCCACAAGGTTCCTAGAAGGGCCCGACTCCTCCTTTCTATAGCTTAGTTTGGTTAAGCATCCTGCAAGGCTATGAATTACCAATCCCTTGCTGCCTGCATTAATCCTAGTGCCTAGGACGGTCATCACCTCTCCCAGAGTGATCTCCATGTTCTTTTTTGCTTCCTTCAATGAATGAGGATTGAAGAGTTAAATTAGAATGGGTTGAAATTTAACTATCTGGGGGTGGTGGGAAACACAGCCCACCCTTGTTACTGCTGGGTGCTGAGGAGTAGACTGTACATTGTAAGTGATGGCTGTGAGTGAGGCAGCACTAACCAGCTGAGAAGCCGCAGAAGTGGTCTGTGCTGAGTGTATCCCATGATGTGAAGCAGGCAGTGAGGCATTTTGATAGGAGGGTGATAGACGCATCTTTGGTTGCCAGCCAGGCTGTGAGTCAGAGGGCTGGGCATGGCAGGGGCTGCCAGCAAGCATGTGCCCACTCAGGTAGCATGAACTGGGTGGTGGGGGTGTCAGCAAAAATAGCGGCAGGCTGGGGACTGAGGTATCTTAGTTATTCTATATGGGTGGAGGGACATAAAGGCAGGGGGTGAAGGGCAGAGCATATCACCTCTGTCAGCAGCTCATGGTGGGCATTCATGTGTGTCATCACAGCATGCATGTGCCCAGCAGGAACACACAGGGTGCATACATGTATTTATGTGGAGTTCTCTCTTCATCTACAGCATACATTTGCCTGTCTGTCCAACTGCAACATGCAACATATTTGTACAGGGGTGGTAGTCAGACTGCATGCATGGCTGGCTGTCCACACTGCTGCTGTCTCTGTCTCCATCCTTAGGTGGAGGACTTGGTCTGCTGTGGGTTGTGACTTCAATCTGGGTCTCCCATCAGTGCCCTGTGAACTGTTCCTGCAAGCCTGTAAGATCTGAGCTACTTGACAGCTCTGCAGAGCTCCCAAGAGAAGGGTTTTGTCCTTTGTCTAAAAGACAGCGACTAATTAAAAAGCAGGAAATAGAAATAAAAACCCATCAGTGGTGCACTGTGATTTTCTGAGAAGCACTGAGAGTATGATAGGGAGAGATCAGCAGCCCTTGACTGAGATGGGGTGGCTCTTGCTGGGATCTGAGATAAGAGGGTAGCAGTTGCTCAGGAGGGGAAAGGTTCTTCAGGTTAGGCTGAGAGCAGAGATTAGGGCTCACAGGAAAAGCCAGCTAGAAGGGACTACCCTGTTTTGGTTGCTGCTGCCCAGCAGAGCTTGGTCAGGCATGAGCAGAAGCTGGTTACATCCCTGCTCTCCATGACTGCCGGAGAACAGCTGCACACTCCCATGTCAGCCCTCCAAAAGGTGCCTGTGATCGCAGCATCCCTGACTGGCTGTCACAGAGGTTGGGAGAGGTGAAAGGGGTGGATGGCACCTGCTTCTCCCCCTTCTGTTTGTGATGTGAGGTGCTGCAGCCAGAGGGGCAGATAGATCTCATGGTTAAGCACTCTTAAGTTTCCCTCCTGGCTGAGTTGCAGAGGCACAGAGCACTTAGAACTGGACAGTTTGGACACTTACAGGAGTCCTGACATTCAATTCCTGCTTGTCACGCTCGTGAAAGGCAACTGCTGAAAGGGAAATGAGCTTTTAAGGATTATTTTGGCTGCAGAAGCCTGTATCATTGCAAGTGTCAGAGCTGCCTTGAACTCAGAGCCGTCTGCAGCATAAGCACAGCCTTTTATCTTAAATCAGCATTTTCCTGCTGCCTTTCAGTTCATTTGGTGATGTTCTCCAAACCCGTCTGCTGAACAAGGCGCTGAAGAAGGGGGAATGCTGGCTGAAAGGCCATGGAGAGATGGAGGGTGATAGCCTCGCTCCACCGCTTGGGGCTGAGACCCAGTGTCCGGTGGCTGCTGTGCAGCTTCATCCTTGCAGACTGATCTGGGGACTGAAGTGGGACTGTTTCATTGTCGCTAGATGGCACCGCACCCCCTTGCAGGAGAGAGGACGGGCGCTACAGCGAGCAGGGGTAAAACATCCCCTACCAAGCAAACGTTAAACTGAGCTTGGGTCTCTCTGCACGCAGGATGGGGAAGACCTCTCCTTCGCCTCCGCTCCTTGCTGTGAAAATTCCCAGTGGCTAGAGGTCGAAAAGAATACAGAATAGAAAGGGGGAGGAAGGAATTAAATGCCTTTTGGAGGCTGCCTGGGTGCTCTGTAATTTGCAGTCATGTCAGGCTCCTGTTTCATCTTTGCACTGCACTGAGGTAACATCCTTGTGTGTCCTTCACCTGAAAACACTGAATAACGGGGCTATATTAATACATACATGCATAAGCATATGTGTGTGTGTAGGTGGGGGATGGCATGCTTGCATGCATGCTGCTCTTTTCTCTTTCTTGGCTGTGATTTTCCTCGCTTTGATTGCCAAAATTCATTTAGAAGTTGTTAATTTTTAAACCCAGAGTACTCAGGAGACTCTACCTGTAGCAAATTAACTGGTGCCTTCTCCTTTTTAATATTAAAGCTCTCAAGCTTTCAACTATTTCCCTTTGGGAAAAACGGTTCCTTGATTTACCATCTTCTTTCCTTGAAAGTATTTTGCCGTACAGTGTAAGTAAGTCTTCCAGTGCTCAGTTTAATCTCATTATTGTGAACTGTAACCACTTGGACCTCTTTAATTTGTGACTTGATAATGTCTTTGTTGGCAGCTTCCTCTGGATCATTTAATATTGTCAGCATGGCTGTGGATGTAGCCCCGCTGCTTTAGCTGCCTGGGAATGGGCTTATCTAAGGGGTCTAGCTGCCTTCCTATTTAAGCAATGCTCAGGACTCCAGAAGTGACTCAGAGGTGATGATGCCATGTCTGGGAAGAGGTACAGCAACCAGCGCTTTGACTTCATGTGTAGTTATTCGGGTCTGAACTGTTGCATGGGCATGTGTTTGCTGGTAAGCCAAATATCAGTTGGTAGAGCTGCCTTAAACACTGCCAAGCTGTTATCCTCCATATGACAGCATCCAACACCTAAGGACATGTTCTGTGCTTAACCTTACAACATTGTGTGGAGCCAAACTGTTAGAGACTGCCTTCCCCATCTCAGGTCACTGTATTGGGTGGGTGTCCCCTTATCAGCCTTGGGGAAGGGGTGTGGGTGATGGTGATTACACCAAGAAAAGTGAAGGTATAATCTGAGACATGTTTCATGCCAGAAGAGATATAGGACAGCTGGTTCCTGGACTTTTTTAGGAAGCATTACAACTCCTGTCTCTGAGCAAATCAGCACCTACATCAGAGGTAGCTGTCATACTCCCAGCTCCCTGGCTGCAATAGCCACCCCAGAGGACACCACATCACACAAAACCTAGCCCTACCAAAAGAAGCAGCACAAGAGACAACATGAAGTGTTTCCTATTACAAGGCCTTTGAGTCAGGGGCTGGAGAGTGGTTTAAGACTCTAAAATAGATCATGATTCATCATTTGCCAGCCAGAGGAAAAGATGTTCCTCGTGCTGTAAAAGGCACACTGCAGCTAATACTGTGATAGTGTCTAGCAAGATAGCATGGTGACTTCACATGCTTTGACATTAAAATAAAATCACAGCAGCGCTGTGGACACTTCAGCTTCTTCATTCATCTGTGTGCTCATATAAGACACTTCTTTCCCCTGCAGCTGGGTAATTAAATACAGTGTCCCAAATCCAGGCAGCATGTGATTTACTTTTTTAAATTATTTCCCTTCTTGTGTAAAAGACAAGGAAGAGAACAAATCATAGATAGATGAAATATGGGGTCCCTGGATCCCTGATCCAGGCCCAAAGAAGGCAGGAGGGCCCACTGATCTCAAATCCAGTCATTATAGGGTTTTTTTGAGAGGTGTTTCTTCCTGCTCCAAATCAAATAGCAAAGTTTGGTAAAATTCAACCCTTTTCCATGCAAAGCTTCAGCTTTGATCTCTTGCTCTTCACAGATGCCTGTTGCCTTTAAATATCCTTTACCTGCTTTAGTCCCAGTGATAACATAGCATTAGGGATCACTTACATGCTGTATCTTAAGCCAAGGATGACTATGTCTAACACACCACTGCTGCCAAATTCAAAAGGATCCCAGCCAAGACTCCTTAGCTTGGTAGAAAGGAACTTCTCCTTTTTCCTATTCTCAGGGCTGAGGTGCAGGGACATGTTACTCATCCCAAACTAAACACGGATGTGCTTTTGCCTTGATATTTAATACCAGCTATTTTAAAATGCTGGGATAATAGCATAGGGAGAGTCAGCATGGCTCTGTGGACTCATCACTGGCCCAGATCCCAGCTGTTCTGGGATTTGTCAGCTCCATACAATAGACTGATCAGGACTGGAAGGCTGCAGTGGTGGGATCATCTGCTTTCTGTGCTTCCTGTCCTTGGCCACACTCCTGAATGGCCAGACCTCTCAGTACCCACACCATCCCCAGCCAGAACTGTCAGTCTCTGCTATGGGACTACATGGGAAATACAACTTTGTGCAAGGACCATGTAAATTCTTCCCAGTTGCAACTACAGAGCCGGCAGTAGAATAGCAATGATGAGTGGTAACCAAAACAAATCCAACTCACAGCTTTTGCCCGTGATTGAGTCATCAGCTGTATCCAGCACCGAGGAGATGGTCACCTGCTTGTGGTAGGACAGCTTCCCTTCCTGTGTGGGAATGACAACGGGGAAGAAGGTAAATGCCCATAAATAGAGAAGAACTGCACAAAGCCCCAGTGTAGGGAAGGCACCTGTACCAGAGGCCCTGAAGTTGACTCCACACACTGTGTGTGGTTTGGACTTCTCTTCCCATCGACCTGACCTGGCCTTGTGTTTGCTCTGTTCTCCCCAAGGACAGTGCTTCATCTGCTCCTCCTTGCCTCCGTAGAAAGTCAGGCTTCTAGAGGGCAGCCCCCATGCCCAAGGATTTGTGTCAGTGAATGATGAAGTACCACCATGAAGCACAAGTATTTATAAGGATGACTCTGGACACAAGAATTAAATAAATGTCCAGGAGCTTCCTAAGAAGAGCACCTGCTAACCTTTGCGGTAGACTCTTCCCATTTGATGGTGGCAGGAATCCTTTGTGCCTTCCTCTGGATGCTCTGAAGAGAGGAAGGGAAGGGTTGGTCTTTATGGGCTTTCGTGTCCATGCTCAGGGATTGGATTGTCATCATGATTCTGGCATCAGCCTCCCTCTTCCTCAAAATGCCATTGGGAGATGGTGTGTTCAGTGAAGCAGAAGGTAAACTCTTACACCGTGGAGTGGCTTTAGGAGTGTCAAAGATGGTCAGGAGTCCTTTGAGATTTCTTGTTGGGGCACTGATGTTAGGGAAGGGAAGATCTTCCATGGACTTGCTTGAGCACATACCACTGGGATGTCTTTGAGAAAAGGCATAATTCCTCCCCATTGGACTGACATTAGTTTGTGATAGATATCTTCTCTCTATGAGCTAAAAAACCCAAAACAAACATCAAAATAGACTCATAGCTAACTTCAATAGTATGGCTTCTGAAATCTTTATTTGCTGCTTTTCTATCCAAGCATTACATCTGTTGACTTTTGGGGACCAAAGTGCCCCATCTCTTTCTGATCTATGTTCTCTGGAGTAAATGTCAGGGACACATCTAAATTCCAGTCCTTTTTGAAGTGTGGAAGAAGTTTCTGTTATGCCTATTTCCAGTGCAGCCTCCTCATTTGTCCATGGTCATGCAGGGAAACCTTGGAGTAGTAAAAATGTGACCAATGGTTACCTTCCCTCCTATAGGGATGCTGGGGAGGGACTCTTCATTAGGGACTGTAGTGACAGGACAAGGGGTAACAGGTTCAAACTTAAACAGGGGAGTTTAGACTGGATATAAGGAAGAAATTATTTCCTGTGAGGGTGGTGAGATGCTGGAATGGGTTGCCCAAGGAAGCTGTGAATGCTCCATCCCTGGCAGTGTTTAAGGCCAGGTTGGATGAAGCCTTGGGTGACATGGTTTAGTGTGAGGTGTCCCTGCTTATGGCAGGGGAGTTGGAACTGGATGATCTTAAGGTCCTTTCCAACCCTAACTGTTCTATGATTCTATGATCATTGTTTTACCCCCATCTCCACCCTCTTCCTCTAGAAAATTATGTTTCCAAACAGTCAGGAAATCCCTCTCTCTGTAATTTCATAGGAAACCTCCAGTTTCTTAAAAAACTGGACTGAAAACAATTTTTTTCAGATTCTGACTTTTTTGTAATGAGGCACAATTCAGCTTTCTCTGATCAGTGGGAATCAACTCTGTCTTCAGCAGAGAAATTGGGTGAAGTCCAGAGCATCTGGCTTCCAGTGTGTGATTTTTTATGTTGTTATTCCAGACTGTTAAAGGCCCATACCACAAAGCAGGACCCATCGTGCAAACACAGATCCAAGATCTGTGCCTTCTCCCAATGAGTCTACAATCAAAATATGCTATAAAAGGACACTGGCACGAGGAAGATGCACCTTGGTCATAATGTGAGAACAGTAGTCACAGTTTCTAGTTAACGGGGAATTCAGTTTAAGATGATGAAATGTAGACACCTAAATGCAGTTGTGAGAAAAATATACTCATGAACTTGATTTCTACGTCCCATTGCAGACAAAAGCACTGAGAAAGTGATTTCTGCACTCTAGGGTAAAATAACAGAAATTACACTAAGTATCTATATTCTTTGATAGGTGCTTAGTGTCATTTGAGATACATGGAGTAACTTCGAGAACCTCCAGCTGCTGATGGAGGAGGGCAGAGATGCCTCAGTGTTATGTCTACCAGCCCAGTGTGTTTGTCTGGCTGCCTTGATGACTTTCTGTGTCTTTGCCTCACTCTGGATCCTTCCCTTGCTTTCTAACCAGTACTAAATCCTTTGCCAGGTCTTACACCTCTTGACAGTCTTCCATTAGTGTCTATCCCTTCAATTTAATCACTCCAGAGCAATCTGAATGTTATATATGAAGCTTACATCCCATCCAGAGCAATCTGAATGTTATATATGAAGCTTACATCCCATCCTGGAGCATCTTATATTGTCAGCCTATCTGTACATTCTAAAAGGGGGTTGGATATGACCTATCCTGAGATGTCCTCAGAACAGCATCAGATATGGAAATAATCACTAGGTTTTTGACAAGAACTGGAGCATTATGTTGTCAGGACATGCTCTGTCCCACCTGCTTTGAGCTTCTGGTTCTCACCTTGGGATGTTCCTGCTTAGACATGTTGCTTTCACAGTCCAGGATGCTCTGGTACCTGCAGAGAAGACAGGAGATGTCACCTTAATACCTTCTTAGCCTGAATGTATTTTTCCATATAACAGAAAGGCTCTTTCTACCTTCCCCTCCTCTCTAGAAAATACCAAATCCAATAGACTTCAAATGCAATCCTGAAGAGTGAACATCCCCCCCCCCCCC
>NDXB01014933.1:5278-67454 GCA_002631895.1 Agapornis roseicollis | reverse complement strand
TAACCCCCCCCCCCCCCCCCCCCAGCAAATTGGGTTGAGGTTTAATGGATTAGTTCATTTCAGTGCTGCTAGATACAGCATGACCCCTCTCCTCCCAAGTGCCATGGAGATGTGTTCCCAGAGCACCCATCTCCCCACTAGTAGAGGATGTGTTGAGGGGTTGCCTTGGCTGAATGTGGTGTATTATTGCACTTTGCTGATACATGGCTTGCAGCTGGAGTCAGGCTTTCCAGAAGGTCAATGCATTGTTTATTTATTCCGCTTTAACCTAATGTAAAGGGATTTATCAAGTCAGTATCTGACCTAATATAACACCAGTGATGAGTGAGACCTTTGTAGAAGAAGCCACCTTCCTCCTCTTCCTTGTTGTGGGGAGTGCACTTTCAGATTTCTCCAAAGACTCTGCCAGATAGATGACTATTTATAGTGAAAACTGGCCAAGTTTGGGATATTCAGAACTAAACTGTCCAAATGGGAAGTTCAAGAGACTGTCTTGACAGCTGCTTTGTCACTCTTACATTGAGAAAGATGTACTTTAGGTTCTGTTCCTAATCTTATTTGTCTCACTCTAGGCAATGCTGTGGTCTGATCTCAGCTATGGGCTGTAACCAGAAAAGAAATTATCCCTTAAAGGGCTCAGATTGAAATGTGGCTCTCCCTGGAGCATTTTGGTCAGAGACAGTTGAGAGAACCCAGGAGGGGATGAAATGCCCATAGCCCTCCTGTTTCCCTATTAGCTTATCTCTCCAGCATTTGCTAGTTTCCCTTGTGGCACCTTACAGACTATCAAGATTAAAAGATTTAGTTATATATCTGGGAATGCTTCTGTCACTGGAGTCGAGGGGAAATTCTTCCATGTCATTGTATTTGAGGAAGTTTGTTGAGTGTGTCTGGCTTTTAAATCAGGATTTGTCTTCCAAGACTTAGTAATGCATTGGTAATGTATAATAGCTAAGAGCAGTTATGGCAGGAAAATACCTGCTTCCATCTTCAAATCTAATGTGCTGGGACACTGTGCTTGGGAAAGACCTTATCTGAGTGTGATTTGTTTCTCATGGAGTTGGGAAAAGGAAAATCTATCCTGGAGTCCCCCAGATCTAAGGTGAGCTGCAACCATAGAGAAACCCCCTACCTGGCAACCAGTTCAGAGACGGACACAGATTTTCTCAGCACAACAGCTCTGTGCTCTGGATTGCTCCTTGGAGAATGGCACAGAAAAGGCGAGGACTGAGCTGGCCTCAGTTTCTCAGCTTTTTCCATGTTCTCTGTCTGCTGGCATCGAAGCAAGAGAGCAAAGGTTATGGTGCTGGATGTGAAGACCCAGGGAAAAGAGGCCAACAATTATTGCATTCATCTCCACCCATGGGATCGGTGCATCAGCAAAAGGCTGTGGAACAAATGGTGTCTTCAGTGATACATCTGCAAACCTCATCAAGTAAATTCACTTTTGAAAAACTAAAATAGTGTTAAAGAAGACACAATTTATATTAAATGACTCCTAATGGAGGGAATGGGTCTTTTCCACCTTTGCCTACTGCTATTTTCATTCTTCTAGATTGCTCAGTTCATCTCTGTAACAGGGAGGGAATAAAAACCAGATGAACTTCAGCTTTAAATAACTTAAAAATGATTTGATGAAAATTTTGTATGTGTGTCATTGGTTAAAATTTTCTTCTGTTTCCAATGTTGCACAGACCCAAACCAGATCTGAATTCAGGCAATAACTGGAGAATTAAGCACCTCTTGGGCTCTTCTGCCAAAAAAGTTCTTGTTTTCCAGCCTTCAGAAATGCAAACATAAGTCTCAGCCATTGGATTTGCAATGACTGATCTGACACTTGGAAGTACATTAGGTCATCTGGGGTTCATTTTCTGAACTTAGACAGAGCTCTAGGGACCTATAAGTTATATGTAATTGCTCTTTAATTACTGACACAGACATTCGAACTACAAGACTGTTAGATACGTGTACTTAAGATTCTGAAAGTACTCCTTTTTAAAAGCCACGTTGCTTGCAAAATTTGTTTCATAAGCAATTTCTATTGCACTGGCCTGACTATTTGGCCTCCACCTGTCCACCCATCCACTTCCAGATGCAGTCAAAAAGGGCAGATTTTCTGGGGGAGATGGATGCCATTCAGTAATTTGTGAATCTCTGCCTCCACTCCCATGCCTTTAAGAGAGCTGAAATTAAGACCAGAGGGAAGGAGACTTATTTGTCACTAGTTGCTTTAGAAATTCCCTTTATTTTGTTTTCCAGGTCATTTCTCATGATGTTAGAGAAGAGAAAGATTTGTTAGATCACAGGCTCCCACCTCCCACGGTCTAGGGATTGCTTCCTATTTTTGCCGTGGTGTCTAACATTAAACAATTCCAGGTGAAAAGTCCTCAAGGGATTTAGTTTGCTGCAGAATGAGCCTGTTACAAGAGAAGTGTTCCCTGATTTTCCATTTATATACCCCTTTTTCCTTAAATACAGTACAGGCAGTTGATGGAAATGCTCTTGTCAGCCCACCCTGAACAGTTCCCACAATCAGCACAGCATCCCCCAGTTGCTAAGGATTTTTCTGATATTAATTCATTCCATCTTCTGTGATCTGGGAGGGTTTTTATGTAAAATCACTTACATGCTAGAGTGCCTCCCTCCACCCAAGATCTGCCATTTGATAGTCTCCTTGGGGCTCTTCAGTACCACGCTTCTGACTCCTTCCTCTTCCCCTTCTTTACAGCACAGAAGGCAAAGTCCCTTGGCAAAGCTGCAATTAAATATTAAAAGCTGATGTGCAAATGGGGATGGTGTGAGAGAGCGAGCTGGCACTGAAGAGCGGAGGAGATGAAGCCTCCTCCCTGCTCCTGTCAGCCGTTATTGAGGTCTCATTCTCCCCTACAAAAACACCAGGTAGGTTCAGATCAGCTGAGGCACTGACAGCCATCTAGACCCAAAGCTAGATCTTAATTTAGGTGGAAATCTGCTGGAATCCACATCCCCATCTTGTCTTAGGTGGAATGGAAATGATCTCCCCTGCATGGGGATTTTAAAATGGATGTTTCTGGCACAAGTCGTATCTTCACCCTCCTGAGATAGTTTTTCTAGCTCAGCCAGCAGTTCCCTGTGCTTGTGGCTTTGCTGGGGATGCATGATCTGCAGAAGAGAGCATCTCTCTGGGATGTTTACAGCTCAAGGGACTTCGCTGCTCCTCCTGGCAAAAATTAAAGGACTTAAGGAAGGCAGGGTCCAGATAAGACAAATTGAAATACTTCACTACTAGGGCAACAGAGGGCAGGACTGTCTGAGGAGATCCAATTTAGGCAACATCTAAGTCTGATTAAAGTCAGAGTTTGATAAAGGTAACCTCTTAGACCTCTCAAAAACCATCATGGCCATAAGCAGACCTGCTTTTACACCTAACCCTAAGAACTGGGTTTCTGTGATGTTCTTTCTGGGGTTTTATTCTATGAAAGTTGACCAAACAACAAAGCCTTGCACAAATAAGAGCAGATGTCAATACGCTGGTTTATAATGAACAAGAAGGGTTGTGTTTGACATCAAAAGTTGGAAAATGATTTACCCAGAAATTCCTAAACTAAGCAAGAAACCTCTGGGACAAGGAATGAGTGAGTTAGGGCAAAGAACAGATCTGGATAAACAAACTGAGCGTCCCTGTCATTACTTTATGGAATAATAGCTTGCACTTCTCCATGTGTTTCCCCATGTGTTCTGATTCAGCTCTTACTGAAATAAAACCTCTTTATCAAGCTTTTACACCAGCATCTAAAACAACTGAGAAGCATTAATGATTTTAATTCTCTGTCCTGTGAGTACAGTGAGTCTGATTTCATATTGTAAACTCTTGTCATGCTGTCAGTTGTGTTCATTACAGCAGTGCAGCTTTGTACAGCCCTGGCTTTGTACATACTCAGATTTGTGCCTGACTTGAATCCTTCACCCTTCTCCTGTGCTTGCAGAGTCTTCCTGACCTGCTGGATATTCCTCAATGAACAAAAGTCAGTTCTTGGAGGGCTGTGCAGGATGCCCCGCATGGTAATGGGAAAATATCAGTGACTTTAGTAGCTGCTGGACTATCAAGACACAAATCTGATGGAGGCTAGAAGGATTTCAGTTGCATGGGCTAAACAGGGCTCTGAAACTGGGATGCATCCTCGCTAGTTATTTAATTTACAAAAGAAGGATTTGGCTGACAGAATGAATCAATTAACATTGCAGTCCATCCAATAGTGAGTAATAGAGGCTGCTGAAAGACCAGTGAATTATGTCTGGAACTACTGTTATCCAGCTCTTCTCTCCATAACAAGGCTGCATGAAACAATTCTCTGTGTAGCTTTAAGACACACTGACTAGATACAGTGTGTTTTTGCCAGGATTACACTGTCTTAGGTTGGTTCTTCAGCTACTGTCTCTGCTGAGGGCCTTGTTCAGCTCACAGTGATTTTAGTCTTCACTATTAGCAGTGCACTGGGTTTGCTCTGTTGGCAAGCATCTGTGGGAAGATGGGAATGAGTTGCCCATGCTGAGCAGTTTCTGTGAGTTGAGAAGACATGAATCCCAGTACACAGAGAGAGAAATGGTTAGAGCTACACACAACTTTACTTGTCAGAGCCATCCACCGTCCTGTCCTATGATTGCAATGCAGGCCTTCCCCCGAGCAACGGCACTATGAAGTTTTATTGCCTGCTCAGGACATCTCCTGACCACCACACTAGGAATAAGGTCTGCTTCTTGCTTTTGTTTGCTATGGTCACACACCCTGTGATGACACTGAGGTTTGGCCAGGGCAGAGCATCCAGGGGAATCTAGGCTAAGAAGCTGGTGTCTCACCCCCTGCTGAGGTGCTGAGCTCTCTAGCATGGACATGGGCAGAGGTGGGCAATGCTGTCTGCATATTGCCTTGGCAGTATGCAGCACATGTGCCAGGCAGAGAGAGTAGAGGCAGGGGACAGAAGCAGCTAGTAGGGAACTTTGAAATCTGAGCTACTAATAGTTAACACAGGCAATTATTTCTAGCTGTGTCAAGTGGACTGACCTAAGCCCATATGAGATTTGTGCTGAGCAAACAGGGACAGTAGTTTACATAACAACCTCTGTTTTTTTTCCTTCACTTTTTGGCAGTTGTATAATGCTGTTTAGATAGAGTATTCCTATTAAAATTGTGCACATTCCTCTTTCTTTCCCCTCCTGTGCCCAGCCTGTGCCTCTTTGCTGCACACATATTTGTGCCTTGCTTTTCAGATGACTGTGTACGGGGATGGTGCAGGGTGTGAGTGATTACAATAGGGAATAAATCAGTTTGGGTGCAAATGGAGATCTACTGTTTGTTATAAACAGATTGATGTGTAAGTCTTCTGAAAAACACTGGTTATGCTGTGTATCTACTCCAGATTTGACCTCCTGTCAGTAAATTTACAGCTACAAGCACTGCAGGAAAGAGCCAGATTTTGCACTCTCTCCAGCATGTTCTCCCCACTTTTGGGGGGATAAGGAGAGCTGTTTGCCTCTGCAGCCTCAGGGTTGTGTATGTGGCTGCATAGCAAGTGTTTAATCCTATAGCTGAAGGCACTGTACAGCTTCAGGGAGCTGATGCTGGCAGAGCTGATTTCTTTCCTTTGGTCTGCAGGGTAGGACTCTGAACTAGCAGTTTACTAAGGATGGGTGCATTAGGGGAGGACAAAATCCCTGCAAAGTCTCTGGAATTGCTTTTTCTGTGTTCTCCACCTTTTCCTTGTGGAGACTATCTGGATCCTCACAGTCATTTCCATAATTATTAGTTTCATGTTACGTAACCAAAAAAATTATCTATCAAAAGCACATGTGGAACTAATGGGGCTTATTTAAAAAGACCTGTCTTTGCATTTACAGCTGCCGCATCGCTTGGTCCAATTTAATGAGCTTCTATGGCCTTGGCATGTACTAGGGTGGGGAGCTCATGTGCATGCTCATGCCAGGCTGCCTGTATTCCTCTTGCCCATGGGGCTCTGGTTTCACCTCAGTATGCCAAAACACAAATGTGTTCTTCAGCAAGGAAGGAACGAAGGAAAGAAGGGGGACAGCTGGAGGTACATTCAATGTCTGAATATGAATAAGCCCATGTATTTAAAAGGTATAGGACTCTCCTTACCCTGAACCCTCTCCTTGTCCCATGCACTACATTCTCTCAAGGAAAGACCTTTTCTTTCCAATCTTTACTGTATAAACCATCTTTTTCTGACCACTCAGTTGCCATGTCCCTTTGGGCTGGTCATGTTTTTCATTTTTGTGTGAAAGGGGGTGATGGCGTGAGATGGTTTTAAGTAAGTGTTCTGAGATCAATGTTTCCTCCATCCTTTTTCCAACCAGCAAAAAAGCACAGATTGGTCAGGCTTCAGTTTCTCATTGTGGAGTATCTCCTCCCCGGAAGCCCTGAAAATTAAAACCGGCAAAAATGCATTTCTTGTGAGGAGGAAATATTTCCTGGCTGTGCATAAGGCACTGGTAGGGCTCTGTGTGTGTGCCTGCAAACTACATAATTTGCAGACATCTATACATCAGAGCTGGGTGCAGCCATAACATGGGGCAAAAGCTTCTATTTCCCCCCCTTTTTTTTACTGATCTGGAGACATCACACTGCCTTGGTCTATGCTAAAGGAAGGGGAAAGGCAACAGCAGTCTCATAGCATCTCTGCCCTCTCCCTACTGGCATAAACTCCTTTGCACACAGTTTGCAGTGTATTTTTGTGCTTTTCAAAAGATATGCAAAGGTTTGGTGACTACTAGGGTGCCTTTTTTCTTGGTACCTGCACTAGAAACAATTGGCAGTGTGAACACTTTTACCTGAAAGTGTTGACTCAGAGGAAAGAAGCCACTGCAGAGCAGCTCTGAGTGAGCTGGCTGACAGGCTCAGTCCAAGTCCTGCATCACTGCACTGCTGCTGAAACCCATGCTGTGTACACAAGTGACAACCCCAGCTTTGCTCATCTCCTGATTCTCAGCAATGGAAAACGTGTTGCTTCATTGCCTTCAGTGAGGGGTCTGAGTCTGGGTATATCTGGAGCATGATAGCTGCATACAGACTCAAGGGTGGCGGTGGGCCACCTCCTCAGGGCCCAGAACAGGCAGTCCTGCTCCATCTTCAGCCTCTCTCCAGGTGGCTGTGGTGCTTGGCAGCTCTTCACATTGCCAGCTTGATGTGACTGTTAAGAAGTAGATCTGGCTTATACAGAGGAAAAACTTCACAGCCCATGATGCCATCATTTACTCAAAATCCATGAAGTGATCTGCAGCCATGAGAAATGATGTAGTAAAGCATTCAGAGTCTGCCTGTTTGCATCCTCCAGCTGTCAAGTGAATGGATCCCTGGGGACATCCCCACCAGGAGAGCAGTCATCTGTCTACAGCAACTTTGGAACATATGGAAGAGTGTCATCAGGCACAGTACAGTATGCGCCCTCAGGAGCTTAACATGCCTCTGACAAGACAAAGGCCTCTGGGAACTGCAGGCTGTCAACGGAGAGGACTCAGCAAGCACAGATCACACAGGGTGGTAGGCTTGGTGATACTGCTGTCTGCTCAACCACATTCTTTTGCTGTCTGTATGGCAACCCCGGGATTACCTCTGGACAGATGTTGTGTGAATAAACCCTCAGCTGCAGAGGCTCAGATCCCTGCTCTGTTCCTCCCCCTCCTCACTCGTGGCCTCTTTACATTTCTGAACTTCATTTCTCTCTTTATAACCCTGTTCCCTGTCTCATCTTTGCATCTTCCAGTGTAAATACTCTGAATATGGTGTTTGTCATGCAGTTTGCATGTGTTTTACATGATGAGTATTTTTCCTCCATATGGGCTGCTGTAGTCCCATTGCTTGGAAGGTCTGAGGTTCACTGCTTTGCTGACTTCAGAGGGTCTACTGTGAAATGGCCAAGGATACCCCTAGAGTGTGTTGGGGGAGTTCGTCCACACAAAGAAGGCAGTCCATTGCAGGTGATGGGTTTCGGGGCTGTTGAATTATTGTTTCCAAACAGCTCTATTGCAAATAGTTGTTTGTTTGTTTTTTTTTTCCTGTGGGGATTGTCCTGAACCACCTGCTCAGAGTTTTCTGCTGCCTGTACATGGAGACCAGCATCCGCCACCTGCTCTTCCTGATGCATCCCAACCACAGCTGAGTGAGCCAAGGGGACAAAACCTGAGAGATGGCTCCTCTATTTAGGCTCAAGGGTCCTGCTTGCAAAGGCATGTGTATCTTGTGACAAGGCACCTCAGTCAGAGCCCTTTTCCATGGCTAGCTGCCATCAGTGCCATACACTGCTGTTCCTATCCTCAGAGGAGCACTACGCCAAGCTGAAGGAAAACGTCTGGGGAGTGGGAAGCAGTGAAGCACTTTTGCTTGTTCAGGGGGTAAAAGCTCTCTTGGAAGATGCCCCTAAGCCAGTCTCTCAACCATGTCCTATTTTGAAAAGCACTTATGAAGCAAAAATATGCCTTAAAAAAAAAAGCAGTTCATTTTAACTTTCTGTGCAGTTTATTTTCACAACCCCCCTCACCACTCTTCTCCATCTGGCATTTTCCTCCCCATAGCTCTCTGAATGAGGACACGGTGAAGCGTGGCAGGCTCCATGCTGGGTTTCCCAGCAGTGTTGTAGCACTGGTTTCCATGCTGTCTCTGTATGATCTTTCCCACTGTGTTTACAGCAAGAGATGGAGCTTCTCCCAGGACCATGGTGTCACACTGGAAGAACTCCTTGTTCCCCATCTTCTGCCCTTTAAGTAGTGATGGTGTTTCCTACTTGTACAAAACGATCTGGAAGAGCATGTGCCCAGCTATTTCTGGGCAACAAACCCACTTGCCCTCCTCCAGGGACACAAGAGGGCGCTTCCGCCCTACTTTTGCAGGCGTTTTTCTCTTCACCCCATCAGCGAGAGAAGGTTGGATCAAAGTCTTTTAAGCAGGGGACTTCCCTCTCTATGTGTTTGCAATGCACTCAGCTGAAGGGAGCTTTATCCCTGCAGGAGTTCCAGAGCCTCCCATAGGGTAATTAAATCATGCTTAAGTGTACAAAACAGGGGGTGTTTCCACTTCAGGATCTGGTAGATTTTCAGAGGATAACTCAAAGGACCTTAGTGCTGAGATGCGTCATTGGTTTTGCTCATTCACTGTAACAGAGACGTGTCAAATAGCATTGCCAGGGTCCTCTCTAACTGTAACAAAATAGATGGAATCTGGGGAAGTCTAATTTAAAAGTGTGAGGTGGGAGCCTGTGAAGGGAGACGGGACAGGTTTTGCACTTACTACCCCAATGGATGCAGCAGCAGAGAGGATGCAGTGAGTACATCAAACATCTGGTCAGCCCACCACTAAGTAGGAGGGAGATCTGGTAAGAAAGCTGTCAGAGGTTGGGAAACCACCTTGTCTGTTCTATTTAATAAAGGTAATTCCCTCCCTAATGTTCCTTTCATAAGAAGGTTGTTAAGTGCTGTTGGCTGTATCCCAGCCATTATTTGGAGGTGGAGATCACAGGATTCCTGACCTCCAGGCTGACCTGCGCTGCACAGAAACATCATAACACTGGGAGTGAAAGATACTTTTTATTCACTGTTATATCCAAGTGCTCCATACATGGTGTCTGAACAATGGCTTGGATATCCAAGTTGCACAGCAGTGATGGTATACAGGCAGTCTAGATGCTCCCTTCCCATGTCAGTTCACGTTTGGGACCTGGATGTAGTCTCTTTATTGGAGTCTGTTTTCCTTCTTCCATGCCCCTTCAAGGCATGCTGTAAGGCTGTTTCCAGACAAGCTGTCCACAGAGGAGCACGGAGTTAAGGGCCATGTGTGCAACATGAGCATGTCTCTCATGGCACCTATGAAAGCAGTGAGTACTGCAGCTGCACCCAATTACCTACTCATAAATAGCACCCAGATAGCTGGTGCCCAACTTTTCTTGAGCACCTTTATCCCATCACTTCTGTTTCAATGTGGGGAAAGCAGTTTTTCCTCCATGTGTTTGGACAAGGATGTTTTTGCTAGACAGCTGGCAGAAAGGGGCAAAATGTTTACAGCAAAAGCAGGGATGACTTAGAGAGGGGCACAAAGCATGGTGCCAGCAATGTTTCTTCAGGGGAAAATCAAAGCACATCACAATAGTAGGGCTTTAAGTTTTCCAAGGGCCACACAGTCTCTAGGGCATACAGACAGTGCGCTATTTTGTGAGTGTTGTGTGACATTGGATGGGTTACTGACTGGTATTTTTGCATTGTTTAAAGACTGTTAAATCAAGATGCTTTTAAGATGCCTGTCTTGCAGAAACTGCTGTATGGCAGAAAAGATCTCTCCCAAAAATTAGATGACTTCTTGGTGTGTAAAGCTGTGTTTTGGAGCAGGATGCTCCCCAAACACTTGTTATGTATTAAAAGATTTTTAAGTATTCTAGGTTTAAAGAAGCAAGAAAAGCCATGGGGGGGGACACGGACCCTGAAGTTTTTTGGC
Source organism: Agapornis roseicollis (assembly GCA_002631895.1). Taxonomy (NCBI): domain Eukaryota; kingdom Metazoa; phylum Chordata; class Aves; order Psittaciformes; family Psittacidae; genus Agapornis; species Agapornis roseicollis. Next base: position 56,980 of record NDXB01014933.1, on the reverse strand, counting down.
ACGTTTGAAAATAAAAGCACTTCTGTTTAGGTCCTCAAATATGGAGCTTGACACAGAAAGTCTCTGGTTTCCAGATCATCCATAGCTTCTTGTGGATGGAATTGGTGAGGGAGCTTGTGAGCAGCATTGTCAAGTTTTATAACTATGTGCTTCCTTTTCAGCCAGCTACAAGTGACTTTCAACAGTTCATTCTTCTTCATTCTCTCACCCCAGATGGAATCCAAGTATGCATCAGAAGAAAAAAATTTGGGGCAGTCAGGATGAGGTTGTGTCTGCCTCCTCCATGTCTCAGCCCCTTTTCTCAACCCCAGCACAACCTTGGCAACCTTTGATCCCTGCCTTCTCTTTGGGGTTGGAGCATTGTCTGATAGGGCTGGAGGTGGGAGGAAGGAAGGAAACCCAAGATGTCATTGATGGCACCTTGTTGCCCTGGTGCCTAAAAGCCTTCTCCCTACACCATTGCCTTGAGGGCTTTTGGCCTCAGAGCCAAGGTGTTAGAAGGGCAGATCAGGACATCTTGTGTCTGGGTAAGACTCTTTTTTGAGCCCAGCAGGTCACAACGAAGCACATTTTCATCAGCAGCATTCATCCTGCCACTGGTTTGGCCTGGGGTAGTGAGACCTCAGGTGGTGCTTGAGCCTGGTTTGGATGTGACCACGTTGCTCTGGGTTTCACTGTGTAGATGCAATACATGCTACGTCTTCAGGACTACAGACTGAATTTTTGTTATCCCAGGACCCTTTCTAAAAGTAAGATATGATTATATGATAGCTGGATGGAAAAATCAATGTGGTTGAGAACTTTGTCGTTACATAAATACTGCCTTGGCAACCTTACGGATGGATCATGTTCTTGTGCATGAGATGGTATAGGTGTTGATATTCAGAACTTCCAAAATGGCATTTGTTTGTCCATCATCAGAGAAGTGTGGTAACATATCCCTCTTTATAGCCCTTCTACCTGTTGGAAGGGTTGTCTCAATGATCTTGTTCCTTTTTCCCTGAAAAACCTGTCCAAACCCTCCTTTCTTCTAAGCCTCCACAATTTAAAACCTTGGTGTTTATATCAGGCAAGAAGGTATTTGAGAATTTCATCAGGGAAATCTGTGCCTATTTTTCTTAGCAGCCAGAACCAATTTTCTTCTGGGTCCCTTGGGGGTCTACATGTTCCATTTTAGTATCTTATCCAGGGCTTGGCCTTGCAGCACTCTCTTACTGTCGTTTTCACATTTGCAAGTTGCCTTTTCCCACTGGGCTCCAGGCTAGCACGGGAAAACATCCCAGCTCAGATACCATAAGCCCATGAGAGGCATTGCTTAATGCGATCCATTCTGCAGTGTTTCCACCCGTATCTGTTTATCCCCCTTGCCTGCCTTTTCACAGCAGGGTGGAGGCATTTTGCTCCACAGCTCTTGGCAGTTGCGACCTCTGCATTCACAGGGACGTGCTGGCCAGGCTTGGCTGAGCACAGATGTGAGAATGTATTGCAGATATTATCCACTTTTTCTTGACCTTATAAGGGAACATTGCCCTTCCTCATGCTGGGGAACAGGGGGTAATATGAATAACTTGGAGCAGTAAGAACGAAATCTGGAGCCTTTCCCCTCTCCTGTTCGCAGACCCATGGGCTGGGAAGGATCGTTACCATCTGAAGGCTGGTGAAATGGGTCAGCTCCTCACTGTTCAGCTCCCCAACCTTATTCCAGCAGTTCGTTGGCAGGTCTGAATGGGTCTGGAGATCCAGCCTGGATGGATCTTCCAAACCAGGGCTGAAGGATGCTGAGACAGCCTGCACACAAAATCAGCAGTCATTCACTGAGCCCTCACGCTGTGGCTAAATAGAGCACTTGAGTCTGCAGGGCTAAAGTCCATCTGGCTCTTCACAGTCACTTAAGCAGTGTTTTCAAACAGCAGCTGCCAGGGCACCCTTTCTGCTGCTTTGTAAACCAAGATATAGAAGGCCACCTCTTGTCTGCAAGGGATATGAGTTCAATGTTACTAACCATTCCCAGATGCTGCTTTCAGCCAGGGAACCCTTGTGGGTATGGGGAAATGTGGAGAAGATGGTCCTGTAGTCCCACCTCTGCTCTGAGAAATTGTGCAAGGAATGGTTATCTGTCCAATGTGGAGAAACTAAACTGGGAGATAATTTTAACAACATCCTGGAAGTGAGTAAGATGCAGACAAGGCCTGCTCCCACAGAACTTGCATTGATGGCAAAGGAAGCAGAGCAGAGCTCCTTGGAGTTCTGTTGGGATGACAGTTTGAATTGGCTGCCAAGGTGGCCCATGACAAGTGACTGAGCTACAACTATGAGTGCTCCTGGTTCCTGGCTTTATTGAAGGTTAAGCACAGCCCCAAGGCACCTGATTTCAAATGCTATGACCCAGATTTACCTCTGAGATTAGCCACGTGGCTGCCATGTCTGTGCTGCCTGGTGCTGGCAATATTGTTTTTTCCTGGTTGAAGCTGGGCCACCCTCCTGTGGTTGTATTTTCTGTACCGCTTACTCCCCAGCCTTCTCTCCTTTGTCCCATCAGCTCCCCCCTGCTGGGAGCCCAACCTCTTTCCAGATGCCTGGCTGGTCTCCCAGAAGAAGCACAGCACCATTGTAATGTGTAATTAGGCTGGAATTCTTCTCCAACCCCTTCTTTATTTAAATTACACCAATTGTTGAGTATGCAAGAGGTTATAAACCCAAGCAGAACAGGGTCCTCACACTTTGTCCCTTCTTTACCCAAGATGAAGCCTTTAGCATTTTACCTGACAACACAGGAAAGATATCAACAGTAACAAAGCCAGGCACTGAATGAGGACATGTCTTAGAAAGACAGAGTACTACAATCTTCATCTTGTGAATGAGATGGGGCAGAAGTGCTTGTGAGTTTACCAAGGCTATCTGGCACAAAAACAGTAAAAAGGGATAAAAAAAAGCAGAGCTTCCAACGCCAGTCCTGATTCTCCTTGGACTGGCCAACACCAAAAAAAACTCCAGCACATGATCAGGGCCGTATCTTTCATGGGCAGTTATTGGAAACAGACTGTAGCCAGACATAAATATAATAGTAAATGCAGTACAGTAGTGCCAACCTGGATCTTCTCTGTAGTGGCTACAGTCCAAGGAAAGCACTGAAGCATTTTCAGATGCCCAGCTCAGACAAATCCTGCTGAATGGGCACTTTAGGGATGATCATTTCTGATAACCTCTTCCACCAGCTGGGAAGTGGCAGCTGTGTCTTCAAGGCTGGTGACTGCAGTCACCACTTCAGAATCTTTTGACTTCACTATTGGTTTTGACCTAATGTAGGATAGACAGTTCCCATCAAAGAGCCCAGGACACTTTTAATACCAAAAAGGAAAAAGCACCCTCCCTCCTTGGTACCCAGTCTGTGACTTAACTTTTACAGGCCAATCTGTCTGCCATTGGAAAGGCTTGGGACTGCATCTGCAGTGGGATATCTAAATGTAGCTCCATGTACTCCAGTTGCTGATGTGATTCTAGGCAGGCAAAAAAACCTATGGAGATAGATTGCTTTTGCAAGGTGTTAAAGGGTAAGAGGCATTTCCCACTTCGGCTGGAGACTTTAAACGCATATGATCTCATCGTAAAAAAACACAGATATAGGTAAAGATGCTTGGAAATTACCAGGTGTCTCTTAATTCACATTTGCTTTGATTTGGCTTTGTCCTCTGCATTAAACCAAAACCAACCCCCCCAAAAAAAGCTGGACTGAGGGTTTTAAACACCATCAGAGCATCTCTCCAACTGTCTGACATTGTTAGACTCCATCCTGCTCCTTGTCAGTGTTGATCAAATCTATATTAGAAGGAAGGAAAGTTACTGTGAAGATAAAGACAAAGTGCTAAAGGGTAACAGCTGCGTGAGTTTTTTCCCTGTGTAGCAGTTTCTGTAACAGTGACAGCTTTTGGATTATAGGTCCAACTCCATGTCTGTCAAAAGGATATAATTCCCCAGTGTCGCCCACTACAAAGCACAGCTGAGATCCTCCTGAGTGCATAGGCTGATCCCTGTTTTAGATGTTCACTCATCTTGGCTCCCTGAGCAGACCCTGCTATTCACCAAGGAGGTGGCTGTCGCACCAGTGGGGACTATTCAAAGACTCGAAGTGCTTGCTGTAACCCCTGCTTGGTGCCTGCTAGCAATTTCACCCCTGTGTCGCTCTGCCAAGGATCAGTCTGTTACACTCCCAGCTGCACAGATCTTACTGCTGAGCAGCAGGAGCTATTTTTGGCTCCAGAGTGTGTTAGTCCATATGCTGGGGTATGTATAAAAGTATTAGCCCTCAGATGAGCTTAGAAAATAAGGAACATTAGTGACGGAGTTCTCAAAACCACCCGCACAGGTTTAGGGTCATGCACAAGAAAGCCTAGATCTCCATCCTAATGAGGTTTGTCATCTGTATCAGATCTTGGAAAGTCTGAATGCTTAGGAAATGTCACCCTTGCCCTAGCTTAAATTATGTGCTATCGTATTGACCAGAATCTGAAGCAGGGAAAGGTATAGTGAGAAGGGAAGACTAAAGGGTGGAAGTACAAGGTCAATTCAGTCCTCCACAAAGTAGTTTGTTTGATCTGGGAAAAGAAGGAAAGAAGAGAGATGAGGAGACTTGGGAACTCATTGTAGCTTCTAGATACTGTATTGAGCTCATGGTACTCAAATAGTGATTTCCTTGCTCTCCCAAAGGTCCCCCATCTGGGTGTATGGGCGTCACACACAGTACAGCTTAGATCTCTGCTCCAGCAAACAGATCCTAAAATAAGACCTCATCCAAACACTGTCAAAAGGAATCCCTTGGGGTGAATTGGTCAGGTCACTTGTAGGGACACAGACATGCCGTGCAGCAAATGCACACACCGCTCCCTTCATTCCTGTGTGCTTTGGCTGCTCTGACAACAAAACCCTCGATGTGGGTAGCTGAGACTTTCTTCAACACATCTCCATTCCACAGTCAGACAGACATGTGCCATGTTGGGTGATGCATCCATCTATAGGTGAATCTAAATGTAGCCAAGAGCTCCTGCAAACACAACCTAAAATAGGACCTGATCCAAAAGTTATCTTAGTCTGGGTGTTTCTTCCTGCATCTCTGTATTTTTTTTTCCACTTTGAGAAGAGTCTCACTGAGATGAATGGGGTTGTCTTGCAGTAGTGTTTATTATAGCTTTTTGCTAAGTGCAGGCTGTCTCTAGAGTATCACAATAGCATGTAAACTCTCAGTGGTGTGTGGCTGTATTGTATAACACAGTAATCTTCTGTTCCGTGGCTGGGCCTTGCAAAAAGGGAGATATTGGTGAAAAGTCTTTAATTGTAATGTACGTTTTTCTCCCTTAGTGCAGACCAGACTGGTTTTCCAGAATGCTTGAATTATGCATCATCTACAGCCAGTCACAAAATTACATTAGGTCTTTTTTAGTGAGAAGCAATTATTTTTATATAAGTCTTTGTCTTTCATCAAACACATCTGCTGAGCACTGAAGCCATGAGCTTGAAAATGGGACTCATTTACCTCTCTAGAATCTTCCTTCCCGATGTATGAGGCAATTCTGCTTTGGGGCTGATAAGAACAACATGGGCATTTTGGTGACATGGTGCTCCATCTAGGTGAGAACAGGCTGCTAGTGGGACCTCTGTCCAGCCAGTGCCAGACACTGGTGTTCCTCAGATGGAGAGGATTAGAGGGTCAGGATACTGAGCTCTGTGTGGCACATGAAGCCAAAGGGATAAAAAAATGGACCAAAATGCAGCATTGCAAACACAGGTCTACCTGTGACAAGATTCACATTTGATGCACAGGTCTGGAGCTGTGGTAGCTTTTGGAAGGTTGTGCTTTACTCTTTCCCCCACTCTGTAGACTCAGATACCCAACTGGACTATGTGTCATGAGCAGTGGACTCTGATATGTATTGATTCCTTTTGCCAGCACGAACAACCAGTGAGTGCTGCTCAGTACAGAGAAAATCCCGAAAGCAGGAACCTTTGCCAAAATCACGACTTTTCCCCTAGAAACCTTCGACTAAACCCACAATTTATGTTGCATTTGAAAAATTTCAAGCTAGAAAACAAATTGTATCTACTCCATTTGAGACTTCTACTCCAGCTGAGTGGATTTAGACATCTGTATTTTATTTTTGAGATGCTGTAAGTGGCTTTGGACTGCAATTCTCTAGTTCTGGGAAGCTGCCCATGACAACCTCAGTTCTTACAGCCCAAATAGTTCTTAGGACTGATGCTCAACATGCAGAGTACCAGGATATGCTAGAGATGTACTTCAACTGTTGACATTCCTAGGAAACTGAAGAGAAACCCTGCCGTGATTAATATTTTCCCAAGCCATATCGGGTACTATTTTCTCTGTTACAGCTCCTACTGCAATATTTACGATCATGTCATAAATGAGAATGAGTACTTATTACAGGGTGGCTGTACATCCTGATTTGGCTGGACATTGTCCCAGGAGATGAAGGACATTCCCACCATCCTGAAAATAACCCTTAGGGTGCTTGGCTTTAATCAGCCCATGATCGTTCTCTGCTATCTCTTGAACTCACCCTTAGGAATCAACACATCCTGAGGAACAGGGAAGCAACAGAGCTCAGTGCTGCTGTTGACTCCAATTCTAGGCAAATAATCTGATAAGGTGAATGACCCAAGTCCTGTAATCTGGTGTACATGTCACTGTTCCTATATATCTCCACTTTTTAAACACTTACTCTAATTTGCTATGCACCTACCTAGAGAGATTAAACCATTTTGAGATCCCATTGAGGTTGGCACTGCTTGTAGACTCTGCTCTAGAGAAAACTCACTGGATATGTGAGGTGATTACCTATTTCCTTTTTACCTATGTGGACAAGCAGATGGAGAAGAGAAAAGTGTGCAAAGTGGGACTAAAACTATGCTTGCTGGTTCAATGGCAAAGTCAGCTCTCCTTAGCTGGAGGCAACTGGGAGACAAAGCTACCTGTGCTATTTGTGCTGTGAGTGGTCTAGGGTTTGGGCTGGGTACAACCTCACATATACCTGCTGAAGTGGCAGGTGTCCTAAAGCCCTGACAGCCACAGCAGAATTCAGTCTTCCCATAGCCACAGAGAATCCATTGCATCGCATGGGGGATTTTGCTGCCATTCATCAAGTGATATCTCAGCTGTGACTACATGTCAGAGAAATTTTACCGAAGATGCTTTATCCTCTTATGACTTCCACTGGACACTTTGATTTATGGCTTCCAGCTTTCAGCCCAGATGGAGCAGCACAGAGATGGTATCTGATGGTGCAGCTCGTGCAAGCTGAGGAAATGCTGCTGTCACCCAGTAATGCGAAGGCAACAAGAAAGGTCTGGTTTCCTTTTTCCCTGTGACCATGGTGCCACAGAAGTGCTGGTCTGTAGCAGAAGAGTATTAGCTCTGGGTATCAGCTCTCTGTCAGCTCATCACCCAGCATGCTCCCTGCTGCCTGCTGATGTCCAGTGTACTGGCTTACAGTAATTTCCCCTCATGGGCTCTGGAAAAAGGATCTGTCTCTCTTTGCTAACCCATGTTACCCATTTCACTGTCTTTTTCTTGCTCTGCCCTTCAGCAGGGAGGGGGAGCAGGGACTGCGTGATCCTGGCACTGCCTCTTATGAGGGCTGCTTGGCAGGGCTTCAGCTGTGAGTACAGGGGAAGAGACATCCGGTCTCTGAAGTGGCTTTCCCCTCGGGAGGCAGAGGCTGCGTTGATGTGGGCTCTTGGCATGCCGTGGGCTCTTGGCATGCCCACACATCCGTGTGCTGGAGGGATGGCCCAGGCAGTGCAGCCTCACCGTAGGCAGCAGAAACCTCTCCGTGGTTTTGCATATCCACAAGACTGATCCAGCTCCCTGCCCTCTGGCTCTGGCACACTCAGTCCCACACATGCCTTCCCTGTCACGTTTCCTGATGGATGTCGGCTTACACAGGGACTGGAGCAGGCTGTTAGGATGTGGCTGGCCACAGCAGGGAGGGAAGGGGACACCACCTGAAACCGTGGTCCTCGGGCAGGTGAAAAGAAGCTGATGTTCAGCAAAAGGATAGTGAATATTAACCTCTCCTTCAGTACCCAAGCCAGTACCCGAAGCACTAGATGCTATCTATTCAATATGCATCTCTAAAACCACAAGGCAGATTCCCTGCTCCTACTGGAGGCTTGGGTCAAATCCTTGTTCATGCCTCTGAGCCCAGCCTGGCTCTGCAAATATGCCTGTACATCCTGCTGCAAGCCAAAACAAGTCAAAAGCCACATTAACCCTGAAGAGGGGCAGGATAGACTAATTCAGCAGCCAAGATGCTTGCTTGGGTAACAGCATTGAGCTGACTGCACTTGCACAGACCTGCTCAGCCCAGAACATGGGTTGCACTTGAGAGCTGCCTAGGAAATAACTGTGGACCTCTGCCTGCAGGAGCTGTGTTCAGCGGTACTCATATCCCTGCTGAAGGAGCTCCTGAAGACCTTTTAAGATAGGGGCTAAGTCAGAGGGCAGCTCTGTAGTAGCTAACATGGAAGATCAGATTGTATTGGTAATCAGTAAACACTACATCAGATATTCAGAGTATGGAGAGCAGTCAATTGATCATTATTAAAAATCTCTGCTCCTTTATTTCCTCACCCAGGTGCAGGGCATGAGGAGGTTTTTATTGGCATGTGTCTGGGCAATCTCATTATTCATGAATGACAGAGCGATGCAAAGGGGGTGAGTTATGTTGGCCTTGGCAGACAAGTGGCAATAAAATAAGTTTATGGTACCACCTCCTGCACTGTCACATATTTATGTCCCATATTTATCTTGCTTTGTTAGCCATTTGTGCTTGCTTGTCTTGTAAGGCCATCCAGCCTCCACTCCCCCAGACTAGTAAACGGCTAGATTCTGATATCACAGCTCAAGCTGGGCAGCAGTGCCTCCACTCAAACTCCCTGGAGACATCCAGGCAAAAATCCTCTTTGTCACCAGTGAGGGCCAACCTGACCTCTATTTTGGCTTCCTCCAGGTTCAAGCCAAGTGGCTCTGCAGGACCTCAGTGGTGTTTAGCCCAACCTCTCTGTGCAGTCTGGGACACGACCTCCACAGCACACTGCTGACATCTTGAACCATAACTGATGCAGCCCACAGGTACCTGCTGTGGTAAACAAGTGACCTACTCACTGATTCAAGCTTCCACATCTAAGAGGTTCATTTCTCTTTCCCCCCGTCGCAGTTGCTGTGCCACAGTGTGACTTTTCATGTATGGCAAGAAGGTAAATATTAACAGGTGGCAGTTTTATGAGCACCACTGTCTCCAGTTTCTTGTGGGTGAGTATCTCTTGATTGATTTTCTTTTAATTGCCTGTATTAAGAGTTCCCATTTGCCTTGAACAAACCTGTTGCCTTTTCTTAGACTCCTCAGTCTTGCCAGCAACCATGCTTGATTATAAGAATCAGCCCCTTTGGCTTGCAAAACTATTAAGGACAAATTGATTCCAGGAAATTAATTTCTTCTCTGCCTTTGTTCATGTCCTGTATCTGTGTATGAGATATCCTCCCCTGCATCTGGCTAACAGGCTCAAAAGTTACTTGATGCAAGAACATACATAGACACATTCGCATGTGTGCCATGCAGTTGCTGGAACTGGGGAATGGCATTTTGAAGTCTGGGGTAAGAAGGTGTTTTCTTTCCCTTCTTTCCAGATCTACTCTTGAGGTCTGTGCTGCCATCTCTCTCACTCCCTTTTTCTCAAGGAAAGAGTTAGGGGCATTTGAGAGATAGGGCTCTTCCCATAAGTGCAAATCTACATTTAGACTGTGTAACTCCTGAAGAAAGCAAGGAGAGGAGTGGGAATTTGTTCCCTGTATGGCCTGGAAAAGAAGGGAGAAGGTTTAAGGTGGGGAGTAGAAGCTCAGAAGCCTTGTCATTTTGAAAAGAAGTATGTACAAAGTCAGTTGTGTTGCAACTTGCAGACTGGACAACTGCATTTTTGCGTATCATCATGTCCCTGTGGCCAAGGTATCTTTGGTATCTGACAACACCAGAATTTCTGCATCCCATGGAAGGTCCAGCACACACATGTTAAAGCTGTCAGAGGGAAGCCCTGAGTGGAGAGGACCTGATTCTGTCATGTTTAAAGCTAACAATAAGATTTAGACCATGTCCCCAGCCAGAGAGGTCAAACACATGGTTTCTTCTATAGGTCCCAACTCTGTTTTTTCCCCATTTCTCTGTTCCCTGGCTGGTCCATGGTGTGCAGCCACAATTAAAAGACTGAAAGCATAGCCCTTTGCAACATGTGACAACAACACAGTCCCCCATCTATCCCCAGGGGTTACTCTGCAGCATGATCCTTCCATTGTGCTCCAGCCCTGTTTGAAGGGCAGTGATTTGGCTTTGCATGTGTGAATTACCTGTGGAGTACAGACATCTGTAAGATACAAAGTAAAGGACACTAAATTATGATAAATAGCATTCTATTTCGCTTCATGAGAGTGTAGCTGTAGCTCCTCTCCAAGTCATCTCTGCTTCCCATTTCTGAGTTATTGACAATGTACATTCCCTTTTGCTGGCAGCTTCAATGGCTGCTGCTAACTCAGCCAGCACCCATCTTTCAGCCCTGAATAATCAAGTGAAGGGGACAGCTAACAGAAGGATAGTTTTCCTCTAGGACATGATTATTGTGACATACAAACATGTTTAAAGACAATGAGGTTTAAAGGAGATGGCCAGGCGGGCAAAATGCCAGTGCTGGTACACTGTGATTTTAAACATATGATAGCAAAAGACAACAAAATTTCTACTGCAATATTGTTCCTATGTGACTGCCTTTTTCTAGTCTTGAATGCTGTGTGGGTCTGCTCTGCCCAGTCCATCTGCCTCCCCTTTCCAGCAGACAGGAGCAGACAGGAGATGCTGCAGGAAAGCCATCAGATTTCTCTTTTTCATACCCTACATGGTGGTGCTAAGGTGATAAGATGAGCAAAATAGCGGAGACCCAGTTCCTCAGCCTCCTATCAAGATGGAAATCCAATTCCACCAGCAAGGACAACCCCAAGGAGAGGAGGCTGTCGGTAGTATTTGATGTAGGGATTGCCTCCTTCCGTCATGACAACCCATCCTAAGTCCTGCTAATGTCTTCCAAGAGTTTGAATGATATCCAGACAACCAGAAATATTGTGGTACTTCTCTTTGTTGGTACTGTGGAGGATTCACACGGTGTCACTAAATGCTTTGGTACAATCTTGGTCCTCCCTTGATGCCATCTCACATCAGCTGGCTTCAGCAAATTCTCCCCTGAAAGATGTCACGGGTATGCTCAGCAGGACTTTCCTACACACAGTGAGTGTTTATGTGTTTGTAGGATCCAAGCTAACACCTTCCTTACCAAGTGGTCAGAGCACAAAACACAGTGGTCACATCTAGGCAGCTTACTTGGAGCTCTGGAAACTTGTAGTGTAAAAATGAAGCACACTGATTTGGGGAGGGAGAAAGAAACACAAAAGGTCTTAGGATTTCACTGATTTCTCCTGAGACCCTTTTCTGTACACAAAGTGTTTCCTGATCTGCTCTTGGAAGCATTACCCTTGGCTGGGCCTGGCCTCCAAAACATTACCAGCTGTATGCAAAATAGAGTGCAAAGTGCCAAAAAGCCCTGCAGGCTATTTACATTTGGCTGGAGCTTGCTGTGTTGGCCAAGCTACAGAGATACTTTGTTCATCGGTCTTGCAAGGAAAGCAGCTACTTCAAGCTGTTTGGTCCTGTTTATACACAGAGTTACCATGGATTTCCCCATGCCTTACAGCTTTATACACTCACATGTCCAGGGTGTATTTTTTGGGACCTGGTTTGTCTCCCCTCTCCCCTCCCGTTTAGTGGGGGAGTGGTAGGAAATTCTGAGATGTGGTTCTTCTGTAGATTTGGGTGCAAGCTGATTTATGCATAAAGTGAAGGGCTGTTTGGTGCTGCGTGGATCCTCTCTTGATGCAAGCAAATGCAGGTGGGCAATGAGATACCTGCTGGGTTAGCAACAACAGTTTTCCCAGGGGAAAACTAGTATGAAGTAAGTGGCAAACCCTGCAAAACAGGCATAAGGGTAACTGGTTTTTAGGAGACTTTAGGGAAAAGGTAACAAACTCTGAAATATTTCTGGTTAGGAGTGGTTTTTTGAATTCTCAGGCTGCCAGTCCAACCAACAAAGATGCAAATTTCTTGCTGTTTCTGTCTGCTATTGTTTGTTACTTTACGTGTTGCATTGAAAAGGCCTCTCATAGCTGAAAACTTGTCATTAATCCCCTTTTGCAAAAACATCATAGGCAGACTTTATTCACAGGCATGGCAGAACTGGGTGCAAGGTATAGCTGGAGGTCCTCTTCTCCTGTCTGGCTCTAGGTCTCCAGCTTAGGGCATTTCACATCTCTGCCCTGGGAACCAGTGCTGGGGCAGAATAACACATTGCTTCCTTGGCCTTGCACCCAGGCCCAAGATCATCTCATGTGCTTGAATGAGTGGTTTGAAGAAGCAGCCTTCTGTATTCCAAGAAATTGGATCCTCAGCAAGTGTCCAGAGGTATCACTCTTCTGAAGAGAGTGGAGACATGAGAACTTCACAAGCTGATGATGAAAACCACCTCCCTGTGTTTAAGATCTGATCCCAGAACCTCAGTGAGGTTGATAGGGACTTCTCCCATCCATTTTTAGCACAGCAAAGGCTAAGCACTTCAGGCTGCCCAAAGGTCTCCAGGACCAGTTGGCTGAGGTGGAGCCTGGACAATGCAGCTATACCTGTGAAATAAAAATTCTCCCTTTACTTTGGCTATCAAATGTCCTCGGTCAGCAGCAGAAATGCTTGGGAAGCAAAACAGCAATGTGTTTGCTGTCTATGCACTTGCTCTCTACCAAAGAGAGAGTCAGCCAAGGCTGGAGTTCATTCTGTCTTGGCCAATAGTTAATAATAACCCTGCAACAGCTTCTTTTTTTCACTGTAAATTAAGGGTGGATGAATGGCCTGGGTAAAATTAGAAATCTCTTCCTGAAGGGCTGAGCTGAGTTTACAAAGTTGTAACTCCATGGACATCCTGTTGCAGCTGGGAAATCCCAGCTGCTCTCTGAAGGGTGAACAGATGATAACAGAATGCACACATGTTGAATGCTGTGGGTTAGAAAGGTCCTCTCCATCCTGCTAACTTCACATCACATCAACTTTGAGGAGGTTGGTGGGGTGATTCTTGATTTTCCCTTCCTTTACTGCCAAGACTGACAGCTCAACTTTCTCCTGCTGTAGAGGGCAAGTCCTCCATGGGGCATGGAGGGGTAACGCCTGTGGGAGGTTGGCTGAGGTTGTATGGTGGATGTGCAATGAGTAGGCCAGATCACAGGAGAGGACAGTAGCACATACTTGGGAAGGACTTCTAGTTAGCTGAGTATAATGCCCACACACCTGCTGATTGGGAAACTTTCTAGACACTGATAGCCAGGTGAGAATTTATTACGGAGGCTGTCCTTCATCCCCTCTAGCAATATGCCTCTTCCCAGTGCTGCCTTTGTGACTCTGTTCCACCTGGCCATCCATCCTTGAGGCGACATGATGAAGTGGCTGAGAGAGCTTGGCTCTGATGCTGCTTTGTGAATGGAAACTGATTTTTTTCTTGACTGTGAGACCTGGAACCCTCAAGACACTCACCCATGAGAGAGGCTAGCAGCAACCGTCAGTTCTAGCTCATTCAATGAGGCTCACCGTGGTAAAACCTACTTTCAATTCCATGTCTTTTGCATATAAAGGGAGTAAAGACACAACTGGATGTGACTGGGCTGCTGTGACCACAGACAGACCACATGTCCTCTTCAGTGGAACCCATGGTTACATGCTCCTATACTGTTCCCACCAATGAGGTTGAACATGTGAGCTCAAACTGGCATGACACAAGATGGACAATAGTCGGCAGTAGCTGCTTAAACTGTGGTAATTCCCTCTTGATTGTGTCCCTAGTCTTAGTTAATGTGGACTCTGAACCATTGACTTATGTGCATTACGTGGATTTTCTGGCATCTAAAATGGCCCACTGAGGTCAGCAGCAGTGATGTACACCAACTCAGTATTAAGCCCATCACTTTCTGTGTATTATTAACATTTATATCCCCTCTAGAAAGGCTGGAGAAAACACACGTTACCTTCATAATGAAATATTTAAAAAAATCCCCAAACAAAACAATATGTGTTTGATTGCCTAGAAGATCTGTTGGTTTTAAAAGTCATTCTGGACCTTTACATAACAGTGTAATTAGTTGATACTATAAACTTATTATGTACCTGCTGGAACATAACTGCTCCTTTGAAGCAATTCATATCTATCGTGTAATGATACAATTAGGCCACATGCCATACTTGGGAGATTGTGCAAAGAGGGAAAGCTTTCCATTATTGCAAAGTAACTGAAAGCCTTGGTGGCTATGGGCAATTTTTTTCTGCTTCCCTGCAATTTAGAAAACTCAGAGCTGTTAAATATATCATTCTTCAGCTGAGATAAGCACCCCAGGAATCTCCTAGGGGGTCTGCAATGTTTTGGTAATGAAGAGATTTCCATGGACAGTGCAGACCTTCTTGCATGCTGTCAAATGTGATGGGATCCAGCACTTCTAGCTGCAATGGAAGGGAAGCAGAAGTCAAATAACTGGTTAAGAGTGCCTCAAATAACCTCGTTGCATTAGTTTCAAGGTTTTTTTCAGGCACTCCAGAATTATTACAGCTGAATTTTGACCTTCCTTCTTATAAGAATTTTTATGTGTCTTCCTCTTTGGGTGGATGCAACAGTCCTGTGTAGGACATGAGACAACAGCTGGTTTTAGCATCTCAGAATCTAGAGTGTCTAATGGCAGTTCAGCACTGTGTGCTGCACTGGTTGCTTGCTGGCACTGTGAAGTATGCAGGCTCATGAAGGAGAATGGATGGGGTGAAAGCAAGCTGGGCCCTAGCTGTGGCAAATCACAGGAAAGAAATCAACTGGTTCATGGTTTTTGTAGTGAATCCTGACAGGCCTCCAAAGTAGGACAAGGTCCTCCAACATTCAGAGCCTGAGCCTGCATACCCTGGGCCTGGGGTGGGATGTCCAGACATAGTCACCTATAAGGTAAATACAAGCTCTGTATTGGAGTTGGTCTCCTTGTCTCTCTTTACGTGGAGCTCTGGCTCAGGGCAACTCTAACCTAAAATAGACTCCAAAGCAAAAAAAAAAAAAAGTAAGATATTTTTTGCAGGCATTCATTCCCCCCATTGCCTCTAGTAAGAGTCCCATGTCAGCTGTTCAGAAAGACATCATAGATGTCTAGGTGAAACCTATCCCATCCTAGTTTTCAATTCATCAGTTGTAGGAGACCCATCTCTGCCATGGAAGGGAAACATGAACACAACAGTGCTCCAACTTTCTCCTTTGTGAAGGATAAATTTGTCATCATCTTCCAAGCAATCTGGGCTTGGGGAATGATCTTTATCAAACCACTACCCTCTTGGATATGGCTTGGTGTAAGGCACATACAGATTTTGAGCAGGAGACCCTGACCTGCAATGCCCACCTTCAAGAAGAGTCTTCGTTTAGGTGCAAAGGGACAGTGGTTTATGGTTCTCAGATTTTGAATTTGATGCTGTTGGAGTTGCAGGACTTGTGATTGACTGGAACATACCTGCTCCTGGAGCAGTGTAAAGAGACCCAAACGAGATAAACCATGATAGGTCTTTGTGGAAGCATTTTGAGGATGTACTATGACAGAGCCTAGGACTTCCATAGTCCTAGTATATTTAGTATAGTATATTTGCCTAGGGCTGCTGTGGACCAGTTTCTGGTGCTGGTGTAAATGCTGAACAAGTTCATTAAAGAGATTGTGCCTTAAACCTCCTATTTGTGAAGCCCAACCCTTCTGAACACAGAGCACAAAGCACAATTACTAGGGTCTTACAAAACAATGAACAAATACAAAAGTTCATCTGGGGGCACTAAATAATATTTCAGCAAATTCTCCACATCCAAGATGAATTTTTCCCCTTGGAAAGCTACGTTTTTAACTTGTGCTTGAGCACAAGGTTTTCTGCTAAGAAAAGCTATGCAAATTACTTGTGCGAAGAAATCTGACCTGCCTAACACACTGAAACTTGACATATATATACACACACATATACATACGCACCTATATATGTATACATAGGACTCCACAAAAAAGATGTTATTTGGGAGATAATACAGCTGGTTCTTTTTTTCCAACTCTACTTTTGCCCAGTCAGGTTTGATGGAAGTCTTTTTAGTTATCTTCTGTCAAACTGCTTTGGCAAGAGGACCTTGATGATGAAGTCAAGCATGAGGTTTAACTGTACCCATTTTGGCAGCCCTATAGGGGCCTTTAGTATTTTCTTGAAGCTGTTATGGGTTTGCTTCTGCCTCAGCATGAAGAGTCCTGCAAAGGAGTAAGGGAGTTTTCAAACCTGTTAAGCTGGGGTACACAGAGGAAATGGAAAGCAAATTTCCCTGCAAAAAAGGGCAGGGTTTGCCTTTTATCTTTTTTTTTTTTAAGAATATCTTCCTGCTCTTCCCTCTCTAAACCAAGGGTCAGAGTCCCTCTGTGATGTGCATGATGCTTTTGTGCTCTCTGGTACCACCCAGCTGTTTAGATCCAGTCCTTGGGAAGGGATTTTCCCTTTGGTAAAGGGGATCCTCAGTTTCTGGCTGGTTTTCTTCCTGCTCCATTGCCTTGATCAGCTGAGCTGGTGTTAAGATGAAGCTTGGCTGGGGTGCCCTCTTGGCTGTGCTCCCCCCATGGTAGGGACGGCCATCGGCACTGCAGCATGTGGCTGGGAGCCAGCTGGAGGATCAGAGGGAAGCTGTGGGCTCCCTCAGGACCCACTGCGCTGCTATGCCAAGCAAATCTCAGCTCAGCAGAGAAACTGGCCCACAACACAGGCTTTGCAGCTCGTGCCAGCTGAAATACAGCCATTAAGCTGCTTGCTTCTTGTTTGCCCAACAGCCCCCACAAAGCTGGAGGATGCCACTGGAAAAGCTGAAAAATTGCAATGCTTCATCTTCTACCCACTTCTGCTGTCAGCCTCTAATGTGAAGCCTTAGTATCCAGGGGAAAGTACAAGTGATTGGTTTCTATGGGGCTGGGCAGCAGACACAGGCTTCTTTGTGTTTAAACAGCACGGAGACCAAGAGATTGAGATTTCATCTCCTGACTGCTGAGGACTCTGGCTCCTGCTGGTGGTGATGCAGCCAGCTCACTGTCGTGCAGGGCAGTGGGGCTGGTGCATTGCAGAAGCACATGGATGACATGCTACTGTTCACTCAGAACAGAGACCAAGCCTGGTGTCCCATCACCATATTCTTAGGATGCAGAAGGATGCAGGTGCTTGGATGTGGCTCCAGTAATAATAATAGTTATTATTATAACTTAACTTAGTCTTGCTATTTTACTATTAATTACTACTACTACTACTACTACTACTACTACTACTACTATTACTGTTGGGATTGTGAGATCATCTCTGAACCTTGTAGCAATGCAGGCTAACAGCAGTCCTTCCACAAGAAAAAAATGCTCTATACTCAGACTGTAAGCCAGGATGTAGGAAAGCACAAGGCTACTGTAGCTGCAGAGATAGTTGTGGGATAAGCTTCCGTTCACAGATGGGAGGGTCTTCACCATCCACAGTCTAGTGCCCTCAGAGGGATTTTGCCTGCACAGCTGTGTTTTAAATCTGTGTGAAGACAGCACATATTTGCATCTATTCCATATTTCTCCAAACTCCCAAACATCAGGACTAGTTTCTTCCAGCAGCATTTCTCTGCTGAACAGGTCCTTGGCTCCTCTGGGCTTCTCTTGGGTGACAGTGGCTTGGTTTTGTGGTCCGTGTTTCACCAGGATCTGCTCAATTCCTGCACTGTTACACTGGCTGTGATCTCTCCATCTGTTCAAATCTGTTATTTCCTGGTGAGAGTTTAGTTTTCCTTTCCTTAAAAGGAGACAGCCTTCACTACTGATATATCTTCTTCCATTGCTCCTCGCTGTAGTTTTCATCAACTGATGGTACATCTGTATTCCTAGGAAACTAAGCCGTCCTTAGCATCTAATTTCTCTCTGTCTTCTGCTCTGCAGGCAGTGATGTACCTTTGCCAATTTACTGAAGAATTAGCTAGGGATAAGGATCTGTGTACACTTTATGCTTTACTTCCCAACACCCACCATTAATAATGAGCATGCCTTTTCTGACCTAAGTCTTGTTTTAAGAGAAAGCAAAGTATTGGCCCTTTCCTTGATGATCCATAGCCCTTGCAGCCACGCACTGTTACCTGGACCGTTTCCAAGTGTTTTGGAGCAATGCACTGGAATACATCACAAATGAACCAGTTTTGCTTGTCTAAGTTTTGTCTCTGGGGATTTTTGAGGGACAGCAGGGGAGGAAAGGGATGAATATTTATTAGCTTTTAATCAAAGAAAGTGCTCTCTGTAACCAGACAGGCTACTGTCTGTATTCGATAGAAAAGAGATTTCAAGGTCCCTGGTTCTTTGCTTATGCTGCTATGCGTGCCCCTCTGAGCAGTGCAAATGGGTTGCAAAGCACTCCAAGGTCTATCTCTGTTTGGATTTCCCTCCCTACAGATTTTTCTGTCCATGTTCACCCAGGATTCTCCTGAATAAAGCCGCTGCTGAATAAGTGGAGATCAATGGCAAAGTGCAATGACCATGAGTGATAAGGTGTTTTTGTATACATTTCCATGCATTCAGGCAATTTAATTTGTACATGGACTGAGCATCCAGGGTACTCTGGATAACCTCTCCTGAGCCTCTGCTGGGTGTCCTGAGCAGGGAATAGGAACTCTTGTTAAGTGGAAAGAAAAGCAGTCAAGATATAAAGCAGCAGAGACCCAAAGCCATGGCACAGAGCTCTGCACCCTGAGCCAGGAGGCACTAAAGCTGCTGAATGGTTTATGGAAGAGGTTGCCAGCTTTGGCCCAGCTTCTCACTGGGTGTACTGGCCCCTGCTACCATAAACTTGGTGTGGTGGGAGACGCCTGGTGGGTGTGGGATGCAAAACCAGTGAGGATACACCACCCTTTGCATTGCAGTATGTCAGGCTTAGCATCCTGCTGCTCCGTGGCAGGGGGACTGCATGCAGACCTGCAAAATCCTGGGCATCAAGGTGGGCCTCCAATGCCTGGTTCATGTTCGGACATGTCCACTTCAAGACCTCTATGTTATGAGAAGACAGACACCAATGGGGACCTCAAAAACTCTAAGACGACATTCATAATGCTGCACTAACCTGGGCACCAGCTGTGCAATAATTCACAATGATCTGTACTGTTAAATTGTCATCACGAACCTCAGCATGGCTTCACCCTCTCTCAGATAGTGCCTGGGGGTGCTTCAAGGGGTGGTGTGGGGCAGAGGCCAGTCCCAGCTGTCAGCATGGCTGAGGCCACCCTCTTCAGGACTTGGAGAGGAGGGAGAGAGTTTGGTTTATAGGCCTGTGTTGTGCCATCTGGACACACATCTGGCTCTTGGCCTCTTTTATTTACTTGTATAGACATAGCCTCCTTGTTGAGCAAAATTCTGCCCATTCCCCTCCTGACTGTAAAACCAAGGGAGTCACATATCCCACCCTCTTAGAAATACAACTTCCCAGCTGAAAGGACATCTGGTGGGAGCCCTGCTTTTGGGTTAGCAAAAGGCCAAACAGAAAATACAAACAAACTATGCTGCAGGGATCAAATGATCTCAAGCCAAGGCTAGATCACCTCCGAGCTGTCTGGGGCTGAATTTTACCTTACAAGCTCATTGAAGAGCTAAAGTCTTGGACATGTGCTGTCTCTTTGTGCCAAACAAAGACATGGTGTCTCCCATAGAGCTGCTTCCTGAGCATCCTGGGATAGAAGGAAGGGCATGCTGATACAGCAGGAGTCAAGACGTTAAGTGACAGGAAACTTTTGGCACAGCAGAGAGCAAACCCAGCTTCCCTAGATTCCAGGGAGTGGAGATACTTACAGGGCAAAGCATCATTCAGCTTGTATCCAAACTGAAAGCAGCTGATATAAACAAAGCCAAGCTTACATTTAGAAACCAGCCACACAAGACAGCCCAGGCACTTCAATGACAACAAATGTAGTACAGTAACACTGTCCCTGAACACTGACTCTTTCAGGTTTGCATTAGGACATTCATAAGCTGCAGGTGTCTTGCAAAGACCAGTAGTGTGACAAGAGCATCGTTGAAGATCTGGGAATGGCAGGGTCAGGTGCCTTCAGAGGTAATCACAGGGCAGCGATAAAGCAATCTCCAGATTTGTGCTTTGTATCAAGTGACTAGAAGTACAGCCAAGGGCCCATCAACACCTTGCAGGAGACAGGATTAAGCTCCTACGGCATCAAGGGTAGGTCCATGTCCTTCACAACCGTTCTCTGTCAGCTCAGCCTGAATATACTCCAGAGCTATTTGAGGAGTCCCTTGCATGTGTCTCTTGTATACAGCTATGCCAGACAGTCCTCTTCCCCACAGCCTGGTGCTCAGCCCTCTCGTGCTGCCCTTTCCCACCGCTGCTACTCCTTAAAATGGCCTATCTCCATGATGCCTTATGCAGAGCTGCACTGCAGCTCATCCATCTCTTGCCAGCACCACTGTGAGAGCTCTGACTAAACAGCAGCTTCCAGCCTCCTAACAAGGTCATAGGGAATAAGAATTTACTGGATCATGGAAAAACATCAGACCCTCCTGCCCTACCACCACCCTCTTCTCTAGTTCTCTCTCCCCTTTTGCTTTTCCAGGGGGATTCAGGGGCTCTTTGCTATGCTGCCAAGACTCTGATGTAGCAGAGAAATGGAAAAATCTGGGTGTTCACATGAACCAATGCTGCTTTTTGCAGTCCAGAAACAAAACAGGACCCAAAGTTTCCCAAGGAAGAACTTCAGCCTTTTAAGTTTTGGGATGGCTCTCTGTTGGAACGCTGGAAGGCCAATGCAATGCCAGTGTGCATTTACTGAACATGGATTTACTAAGCATAGATCACTCCTTCAATGAGCACAGTTGCATGCAGACACCTTCAGATGGACATTGTGCATTCCCCCATGGCTTTGCTTCAAGCTATGGGATTCCTGCCATTGTGTTGGGGTTTCTGGAGTTCATGGTTTGGCTGCAGGAAGCCTGTTTGCAGCATTATTGGTGACATAAGACATGTCACCTGAAAAATGCCCGTCTGTGAAGAGATGGCTTTGTGGGAGCCTGGGAAGCTGGGGCTCTTGCAGTGGTCTCAATCAAAGTGCAGTGCTCTCAATCAAAGCACAGTGTTTTGTCATCCCTTTGGGCCTGGTGCCAGCTCCTGTCTCAGCAGAGCCCTTTGATACCTGCTCAAGATAATTAGCTGTCTAGAAGCCATAATGCCACTGGAAAGCTTTTACCTCTGGTTTGACTGAAGGGCTGAAGCTCAGGTGTGAAATGTCAGACATGGGTGCTAAGCAATTTAAGAAGGTGGTGTAAAAAAGGCTGGGTTTTTCGCTGCTGCATTTCCTTTATGTGTTTTCTGAGGCATTGGTTTGGCTCAGGGGGCTTTTGTGGCCTCACAGGCTCTGCCTTATTTCCTGAACACTCAGCTACATTCTCTGGACTTTCCTGATAAGGTTGCTTTGACTTCCAAATGTTTCAGCCGAAAACTTTTCCTGAATAAATGCAGGTTTTACTTGGCAGTCCCTGGGAAAAAAAGAAAAAACAAAGTAGGTTTTGATGCAATGTTTTGACTTACTTGGTTCCTCTAAGAGGATAATTAGGACTGGGATGAATTGGTGATGTAAATGCCTCAGAATAAGCCCACACAAATGCTGGAAAATGCTTTATGCCTCAGAGAAGTATGATCCCTCCAAGGGACACACAGTCAGCAGTGCATCCTCTGTGTAGGGCAGAATGACATTAAAAATGCAAGGCATGTATAGACAGCAGGGTATTCACCTTGCACAGGGGATTTGCAAACACATCCCCATGGTGAAGAGGCATGGGGTCAACCCAGGAAGGAAGGAGGCAGGATGGAATTGGAGCTGAAGCAGAATAACATGTCACTCTCCCATCTGAGACTCCTCTGCAGCCAGGCTGAAATTGGTCCAATACAAGCATGCACACGATAGCGCTGGGCAGCCCCAAAGCTTTTATATGGCCTGACCACCAGCATTTTATCACCTGTCCTCTACTGCTGTGCAAGCAGCTCATGCTCATGCTGTGACACTGGCACAGCAGCCACAGTGGTAGCCACAGCAGGGAAATATTAATGAAGATAATCTATCATGGACAAGGCAGCACTCAGGGCAGATGGGCGAGGGCACTGCCAGTGAGATTAAGTTTACAAGTGTGGGAGCTTCTGGGTGAAACACTTGCAAAACCCCTTGTTTTCAATGCAAGGCTCTTGAGATTTCAACCCACACTTGGATGGAGGTAATGGGGCTTCCCAGACGTAGAGTTTGGTGGTGGTGACTTTAGGCATGGACACTACTGTTTCCCAGCTGAAAGGCAGGAGAGAGGTCCTGCAGCCTCTGCAGCCCATGTATGCCTCTGGATGGACCCTTGCTGGCTCTGTAGCAGTCCAGACTGAGATGCAAGAAACCAAAAGGACCCTGGCTCTGCCCAAAATCCTCATGTGCTTTGTCCAGCACAATTCTTGTGGCTGAAACTGTAAAGAGTGAGCCTTGCCAGCTCCGATACAAAGTCTCATCATGGTGCTTTTGTATGAGCAAATCTTATCCATAGGGAAAATACTCCTCACTTCCTGGGCTGCACAACCGATATGTGAAGGCTCCCCGTCTCCTCACCCAAAAGTGTCTGTGTTTTCAGTGCCGCCTTGCAATAGCTTTGGGGAAGAAAGTTAATGAAGAGGCTTGTTTTGTTATTCTTCCTCTTTTTGTTCTGAGAAGCAGTTGTACTTTCCTGAGCTCAAAAGGGCGTTACAGGTAAGATGGGAATGTCCTTAGAAAATGTCAGCTTTGGTAGAAACTTTTTAGTACTTTTGAAAACAACAAGCTTAAAAATGTAGGGTTTTCCCCTTCTCTTTCCTCCCTGCTTTCTTCCAGAAACAGGTGTGCAGGAGGGGAAAGAAGATGGAACATTTTTCCTCTTCTCATTTTATAAAAAAGAAAAAAAAATGAATGCGTTGCAAGAAAAATGCTATTTTGTTGTCGCTCTTTGGGTTTTTTATTCCTTTTTTTTTTTTTTTCCATGGAAAAAAAAAAAAAAATGAATGCGTTGCAAGAAAAATGCTATTTTGTTGTCGCTCTTTGGGTTTTTTATTCCTTTTTTTTTTTTTTTCCATGGAAAAAGACCATCTTTTTTGAACCAGCTTCAGTTATTCTATAATTATACCCCAAAGTCTGGGAACTAGGACAGAGGAAGCAGAGAGCAGAGCGAGCACTTCAGTGTAGACAACGCATGTAATGAGCGCTTTGTGGGCTTTTGCAACTGTCCTCTCTCAGCCATATGGTACATGGGGCTTGTTCCAGGATAGCACTGGTTCTTTTTTCTTTTTTTTTTTTAAATTATCCATCAGTTTTCATGCTATTTGGCTGAAAGATGCAATGAAAGAAGAAAAAAAGGATCATATATCTGCCATTAGGGTGAACTATCTAATTAGAGTGTGCAAAAATGCTTGCCTCCTGAAGGAAGAATGAATTAAATGACCTGCAAGGGAGGATGATTAATTTATGCTTTGCTCTTGCATTTCCCCTCTTGTGACATGAATCATTTGGCCACCAGCATGTGCAAGGAGGAGGGCAGAGATCCTCCACCAGCCTGTGGGACTGGTATGCAGGACTCAGACCCAAAGTACCATGAGCATCAAGACAGGTTCTCTCTTTTCTAGCAAGCAAGCCACATTGCCTTGTGGAGGGAGTATTGTGTATCTTACAAGGTATCAGCTCTGATTAAAATGTCCCCAGAGCATTTGTGCCTCTCACCCTGGAGGCTTCTCTGCTGTTTGCTTGTTCTGCAGGTGCAGAGATGGTGCCTCATTCCTCTCCCTGCCCACCTGCATTCACAAGCTGTTAGCAACTTCATGTCTTTGACAAGTTGTAGCCAGATGGCTGAAATTGCTTTATAGGTTTGGAAGTTTTTGGAAAAATCAGGACTAAGATGTGCACAGACAGACACTACGGTCACACAAGCCTCATTCTCCTAGGGAACTAGAACAAAACATCTCCCAAAGCTGTAATGAAACCTCCAGAAAGGTCTTGGAGATAGCTTAACTTAGGGTTACCCTGACGTGACTTCCTCAAACAAATTACCAGCCAAATAGTCATCAATGCCTCCACCCCCTAAAGTTGGTGGTAGGAGAGGATCATTTGGCCCTATCTCTGGAGCTGTAGGGGTGTGACCAGTACAGCAGTAGTGGCTGTGATGTCCAAGTCATTCCCTCACATGCAGTCTCTGGACCACATGTTTTGACTCAGAGAACCCAGCCTGCTTCCCCTGCAAGGTTGGGGTGAGCAATGACCACCATCCTCCATAATCAGCAACAGGCAGAAAAGGTCCACATGGAAATGGGTTCTCTAATCCTGCATGAATCATGACAGGTGTAATGGGGATATTTTAATCTCATTCTGCATGAGAAAACTAATTGCTCACTGGAGGATGACACAGTTTTAAAGGGAAAGTCAAGGTCTCTGCTGCTTGCTGGGGCTGAGCATCTCTTGTACTGTTTCAAACAAGGGATCTGGTAAGGATGGTTGGGTGAGGAGTGACTCTGTTCGTGTGGTGGACTTGGGCAGAAAATCTCAGCATCGCCTTTTAGGAAACAACAAAGGTCAGCACCTCAGAAACCTTCATCTGCCCTCTCTCCTTCCTGCTATGGAAATGAAAATCTACAGTCACTGACTTAACCAGGTCACACTTGGTGTCCTGCTCAAACTTGTCTCAGCTCCTCCATGGTTGAAAAATGTCTGTTTACAAATGTTGCTGTTTCTGAGGAGAACCTGTTCTGGTGGTGTGCAGTGCCTGTGTCTTGGGCCCTTGTGTTAAAACCAAGCTGGTCTTCTACCAGGACTCTCCTCACAGCCCCAATCAGCTGCCTTTATATCACAGGTGAAAACTCCAAAACCTAAACATTCAGGAAGGACACTGGGTGTGATTGGTAGCAAAGGTGAGAAATACGAAGTCTGTCACCACCAGAGCTGGACAAAACATGCTGTTGTGTCTTTTGTTATCTTTCTTTTGTTGCTGTTGTTAAAAAAATATCTATGGCAGACAAAATGCCAGATTTCTGAAATATCCAACTGGTTGTTTCTGCATCTATTAGTTCAGCCTTCTGAATGGGCTCGCTCTTCATGTTCTAAAGAAGCAAAGGCAAAATTCCCTGTTGTTTAAAGAATATTTTCCTCTTCTCATCTCCAGGAAAACTCCTGGACATCCGGGCAAAACAAAGTTGCTTCTCCATTTTCCCACTGAAGCTGCTCCAGTTTGCATAAGAGACTTAAATATCTGTGGGAGCATGGACACTGACCCAAAGTGTCATCCCTTTTATGAGGGATGCTCAGTCACTGGGATGGGTGGTGTTGATCCAATTTGCTGGCCAGATTCATATTTTAGGACTTCAGAAGGGTAACAGCTTCTCTCATCATGCCCATAAGCCCAGCTGAGAGGTTGAAGCTTTGGGGTCATTAATGACAGTTCCCAGGTACTTCTTAATGGTATTTCTTATTTCGTAAGAGCCTCCCTGTTTAAATATTGACATTTCCGTTTCTACTGTAAAACAGCACCAGTGTACAAGGAATGAGGGTGGACTTCAGGCTTTGGACTGCAGGCAATGGTGCTGATACCAGGTGTATGATCGGGAATGGTAACTTGGATAGGCAGGCAGCATTTGGTGTGAAAACAATCCCCCTTGTATCTGCCTACCTTCGACCTGCCTGTCTTAAACCAGACAGTGGTTAAATGCTCCAGATGGGGCCCTGCTAGCATAACGGACTTAGCTTGGCTGGATTCAGCATGCCTCTTTCTTCTGAGTCAACCAACCTTACCAAACAGCCATCGCTTCCTTTGAACATCAAAGGTCTTCATTAAAACCTGTCAACCACAGGGCTGCGCTTCCCTTTTGGGCATCAATGTGTAACAGCAAACACCGGGGGATCCCCAGCCTGCGGTGGGAGGTCAGCCTGGTTTCGGGGGGGACTATTCATGTCATGCCACTTTCAATTTAGGACGTGCTCTTGGATTCAATGAGGTAGAAGGGGAGCTCATACCAAGCCTGCGAGGCAGGTGCTGCAGCTGTAGGACCCCTCTGCCGGCAAAAGAGAGCTGCTGGAAGGAGAAGCCCCTATGTGTGAAAAAGCAGCCTTCCCCCTTAGGTTGGTGGCATGCCCCAAGATGGGTAAGTGGCCTTCAGCCTTTGTCAGCTCCACTTAGATCAGTCATGTCTCATTGAGTCCTCTGATGGATGGAAACCGGCATGACCCATCGCAACAGCTCCCCATCAGCCTGGGGGTACATCCACAAAGATTTCATTTCAGGAGGTCATGTGCTGAGTTCTCTCCTGCACTGAGATACAGGAAGCTTGCTGTCCTCTCAGGAAGGATCCCTAGATAAAGTATGACATTTCCAGGGAGCTGATTGATTGCTGAAGCAGCTTGCACAGGGCACAGCATGAAGGAATAATCAGTGACCATGCCTCTCTCTCCTTGTCTGTGTTTCAGAACTGCTGTAACAGCATCTGTACTGCAAAAAACTTTATAGGTGCTATCATGGAATAGTGGTGCTTGCAGTATGGGCATGCATCCGTACTGCATGTCCTATGAGTATACACAGAGATGCACATGCTCTATGTTCATCTCTTGGAGCTGCTGGAGGCACTGTCAAGATCCAGCTTAGGTGATTGGCAGATAAAGCCATGTCTAATAGAAGCTCCACAGCACTTTCCCCTCCTTCATCTGGTGTCCACAAACAGCATGTGGCATGGTGGACCTCTTGTGGCGTGGTTCATAAGGCTGATCCGTGTAGGAGCTGCTGTTTCCAGGATACTGGCAGGGGTGGTCAGCACTGGCTGTGAGCATGAAGGTCTTGAGAAGTTTCAGAACAGTCCCTACACAGGGACGTAACATGCACTTGGCAATGGGCTGTGCTCACATAGGAACAGCTCAGTATGGGATCTGAATGCTTGGTTGTTCTCTGAGATGAAGCCGAAAATGGGTTTTCCCACGTGTGTGACTAATTGGGAAGGATGCACTCTTCACATAATGTGTTCCTTCCATGTAAACATCCTTGTTTCAACAGGCCTGTGGTGCTAGATGCTGATTTAGATACATGTGCAGGAGGATCCTGACCTTAATGCAGGTCTCTTTATTCTTCTCCCTTGCTGGAGGAAACACTTTCAGCTGTGAGGCAAGTAATGTACCATGTTACAGCCACAATAATGTTTAACGGTTGTGTCCTGTGGCTGAGGTTAATGGCTAGTTAGGATAGCTTTTACACCAAAGAATAAAAGGTATAAAATAAAGCTGGCGAGGAGCAGGAAAGAGGGTAATGATGCTTGCTGGCACTTGTGCACCCTGACCCAGTGTCCCAAGGAGGTGGATGTTGTGAAAACCAACCCCTCAAGCTCTTCTCAGTGCATTGACTTTGCTAAATATCTGAGAGGGTGAACAAGACATGTAGCTATGTACAAGAAGCCTGCTGCAAATGGGTGAGCATCTTCTCCTGCAGATAGACCTGGATATATTTCGTTGGTATACCAGGGACAGGCACAGGCTGCCTTGAGCCTGCTGGGGCAAGCCAAGTTACTCCAAACACCACACAGAGATGTTAACTCAACCACCCTCAGTAAGTTGTGTGGTCTACCCTCTACATACCTTCAGGAAGGCTTGGTGAGCTCAGGTCTCCTTGTGAATCACCATGAAAGCTTAGTGGAAATGTTCACCTGCTATCTGTGGTCACTGATGCAGGGTCCCACAAGGAGACACTCTTTGCTCAGACAGCTGGCTCCAGACCAGTCCTACACCCTCACACTCTGCAGTCCCCTTTCCCTGCTGAATAGTCAGCATTTCGTAACTGGACTCTTATTTGTCTGTCTGTTCAAAAAGGACCCTGCGGTGCCTGTATGAGTAATAAATGAGAGCCAAGGGAGAAGTTGGCACTGGGCCATGAAGCCAGGTCTCCTCCTTCCCAAGCTCTGAGCTGTGCCTGTAGTGCCACTGTCTCAAGCTGCTGCCACATGAGAGAACCCCTTCATCACTGCCTGGTTACCTTTGGCAGGGAGAAGCCACTTCTCTCTTTTGTGGGCTTGCTGGCTGAAAGCAGCTGACTTGTGGCACCTTGCTCCAGAGGCTGGGAGACAAAAGTCAAGAAGGGCTGTTATCCTGAAGGAGAAGGGTACCAAGGATGGAAACCATGGCAGCTCTTGCCTTTCTTTGGTAGGTCCCTGAGCAAATATGAAGCCTGAAGTGCTTGGCTCTGAGGACGGGGAGGTGCTGGTGTTTTCTACAGAATCATTGTGGGGAGGAATGGGAGGCAGACCATAGTCAGGAGGTGAAAACATCCTTGCTGCCTGGTTTCTCACACCAAATCTCCTGTGAGATGAAGCAGGTTTAGGCATTGGGACTGACTGAGACCCTCCACTTGTGGCACTCTCTTGCCTGACCACTTTGCAATGCTCCACAAATTGGTGCTGAAGACCAGGGATGAGCCTGACCCTGGCATGACACTAACACCTTGCAGGGATTGAGAAAGGAGAGCAGGCTTTGAGGCTGTGAAGTCCTGGCCAGGTAATCAGTGCTCACCCTCTCAGAGAGGGTCTGCATTCACAGTCCATCCCTGCTGCAGGTGCCCAGTTACACACCCAGTCAGCAGTGCCTGATGGTGTCCCAGGAGGGCTACTACCCCAGGGCTAGCAGAACAAACATCAACCCATAAACATGTGCTACAGACAACACTCCTCTGAGACTCAGAGCATCTCCTTAAAGTCACCTAAAAGGTAAAACCTCTTCCTTCATATGTAGCATCACATCCACTAGTGTCAGCACTGGGCAGAGCTGAATTAGTCTTTATGCATCCAGTATGTGGTCAGGATGCCTTGATATTTCCAGTGCACCGCTGAGCTTAAACTAAAATAAAAAAAACCTGGAAGAAAAGAGAATATACATGCAAAGCATGACATACAACCTCATCTGCTTTCTATAAGACTTTTGTGTGATGAGCCTCCAAGGGAGTAATTAGGGACAAGATAAGACTGCCTCACTGGCATTCAGAACAGAGCGTTTTCATTACTGCTTACTGCTTACAGTGGCTTCTTGACCCTCTTTGGGTTATATTTATTGCTGCTAGTTGTAACTTGGACACACATCGTGTAGTCTGCAGGATAAAAATAGCTGCAGTGCCTATTTCTGTCAGAGTAGAGCGCACCAAACCTTTGTTTACCAGTTGCCTTTGGTTTAAATATAGCAGTAGGCTGAACACTGGAAAGCAGAGGGAAGCTGTGTGACGTTAAATCCACACAGCTAATTTTAGATTGCTCTCTGCACAAAGCTGTCAGCGGAGAGGTAGATGTAGATGTGCAGGTCCACAGAGCTATGTCTTTGAAGGAAGAAGGGGGTGATTCAATGTGTGCTGTCATTAAATCTGTCTCCTTTGGCAGCCTTTGCCTGGACAAAGTGAGTGTCCCAAAGCTGCTCGTTGGCTTAAGGGATAGCATTCAAAACCCATCATTATCCCCATGCCCTAACTGGGGTGGTGGGACTGCGCACTGCAGGGTGCAGGGGTCCTTGTTTTGTCAGATGGGGTGGTTATAGTGTGAGCATTCAGATAGCAGTGGTGAGGGATCCTCTATTCTTTTAATCCCCACCTCCTGGAGTTTAAGATTTTTGAGTACTATCCACTTGTTTGCTTTGTGTAACATGTATTTTAAGGAAATTCACAGCCTTGCTGTCTGTGGAAAAAGCTTGGAAATACAATTCTGAAGGTTTAGAAATCAGATGCAAATGAAACAATCAAATGCCAGTCTCAGTATGTTTTAATCCTATGTCCCGTGAAACCAAATTCCATGTAATAATAACCACCTGGCCTCTCCCTCAAGGAAGAACAGCATCACAAGAAATAATTTTGCCCAGCCATGGTAGACAGACACTGTGACTTGGAAGAAATAGTTTCTAAAGGGTGGACACATCCTTGCCTCAGTTTCCCAACTGGCAGAGTGGATGGACTATTTCCTTCCTGAAAGGGGTGCAAGGTAAGTTCAAAAGCACCTTAAATGACCTGAAACAAGGGAATTGTTTCCATCTCTGGACTTCAAGTCCTGCTCTCTTCTTATTCTGCAGTCTTCGTAGGTGCTAAGGTTCTCACAGTATCTTGGTGAGGGGCTGTAGAAATACAGACAGAAGGCACTGAGACTCAGCGGTGGTCAAATCAGTTTTGTGAAGAAAGTGATTTATGTCATGTCATTTCTAACGCCACTCACATGCTTTCGCTATTATAAACCCTTCAGGGCTCCCACCCAAGCCCCAGAGTGCCAGGACCCCCACCTGATGCCAAAAGCTGTGTCTGATTGTGAGGTTGGACTCCCTGTCCCATCAGATGGTACTGGCAAGCTCCACAGCCACAGTCAGCTTATTCTCATCTGCTCAGGTCAATGACAGCCTCTTGTTAAAGGCAGGTAGCTATTGTCAGTTTTTGCCACTCAGATATATGAAATATATTGAAACTAAAGCCAGGTTCTCAGCTAAGATAAATCAGCATAGGCTGGCTTGATTCAGTGGAGAAACACTAATTTACACCACTGGAAGATCCATCCTGTTTCCTGTAAAGGTTTCTATTTTAGGGGAGGTTTAACGCACTGGCTGTAATTATTTATTTATTGATAGCATGACTATATTTACTTGAGTCCAGAATAATCTCATGTCAGAAATCCAGGGAAACAAATAAGCTCTTAAGGCTGTTTTAACAAATCTTTTCAATTTGATGTGATATTGGCATCACATCCAGCTCCTGTGTGAGCTTTGAGCTGTTCCTGTTCCTCTTTGAGCTTTAAAAAATCCCTGTTTAGAAAAGCCATCTCAGCCATCATGTTGCTTATCCAGGATATAGCAATCTTGGATGAAACCAAGGAGGCTTTTAGCATGGTTTTTATTTCACACCAGTATCTCCCAGTTAGTGTGTGCGCCTGTGTGTTTTTTGTTGTTTGATTGCTCCTGGTGCTCACTCACTCAGCGGAAGCTCAATAGTCAAATATCTTGAAACTTTAATATCTGAATTTGATTTGAATCCTTTTATTATCCCAGTTAAGCAGTGTTTTTGTGTATTGAAAGACAAAAAATATCAGCAACAGCAACACGTGCCTTTGGGAGAAGATAGTCCCTGTTCTGTAGCACAAACAGTACTCTCTGAGTACCAGCTGCATCCCTCTTCGCTACCACCCCACAGCAATCAGGAGGCAGTTTAGGTAACTTCATCTTAGCAAGCAAATCAAAGATGTCCCTTGGATTTCCAAACCTGGCAGGACAGAGGAAAAAACTTGCCTGGCTGTTGGCTAAATATGTCTTTTGCATGGCAGCATCAGGCAGTTGGCTGTAACTCATCCCCAAGCACTATCCATCACGTCTGCTGACTGTTATTAATGAGGATGTGTGCGTGCAGCGGCAGCACGGACATGTTGGAAGGGGGGCTCCCCTCTCCTCTGTGCGAGGCTGTGGAGAGGCCGTCTGCCTTGCAGCTGCCATCCCCTCCATGCTGCTCCGTTGCCAGTGCCCCCAGCCCCACTGCCTCCCTCCTGCTCCCTGCGGCACATCTGCTCCTCTGCTTGTGCTGGCACTGCTGGCATGCTCCCATCATGGGTTTGAAGAGTCCTCATGCTTTGAACTGCTTGCTAAAGGAAGGGAAGGTTTTCAAGGGATGAAGAGGCCACTCTGGTGGGAACTGGGCAGCAACTGAGACAAATGATGTATAGGAAATGGACATATGGATGGTATGGGAAGGCTGGAGGCATCCTGCTTGGTGAGGCTGAAGGACTTTGAGAACATGCAAGGAGCAGAATAAATCCTGTAGCAGCATGTCAGCAATGCATACACAAGATCCTGAAAGCTGCTGAACGCAAGGGAAAACCAAAGGAAATATCTCTTCAAGGGCAGATCTGTACCTCATGGTGCAGCCTGTCTCTGGAAAACAGCACCTAGCATCTCTGCTCTCACTGCAGTCATGACAGAGGGGATTTGGTTGTAGATTGCAGCTGCAGGTGATTCATGTATTTAGTATTACTAGAGTTGGTGGGGCAAGAATTTCTGTACCTTTTGAATGTTTAGTGGGAAAACCTTCTGCCTTTCTTCTTCAGTTCCAGGAACAGGCACCCAAAGGGTACCTTGGGGTGCTGCTGGTGGGTTTATAGGGTCTCGCCTGTGCTGCTTCCATGCAGAAAAGAAGATGGGCTCAAAGAAGCATCATTAAACACCCAGGTGAGCAAGGAGTGGTGCTGCCACAGTCTATGCTGCATCTGCTGAAATCATTTCCCAAACAAAGCTGGTAGTTGAGACTGATAAAGAGCAGTGCAGGGACCTGGAATGTCTCCTGTCCTCCTTGCAGGAAGAAAGCTCAGTGACACTGAGCTGAGCAGGGAATAAAAGAAGTGTTTGTTTCCCAAAACAAATTTAATGTAATAAAAATGAAGAATAAAGAGAAATGTTACAGGCAGAAGCCAACGTAAAAGGTTTCAGAAAGGATCTAATGAGACTGGCTTTCTCTTCCTATCCACTTCAGTAAGATAAGATTTTATCTTGTGCTGGGCCATGGGATAGCTTAGAAGTTAATGCAGATTTTGATTCAGAAGCCAGCACTTCTGCAAATTCAAATCCATCCACACCAGTCCCATGTTGTTGCAGAGCAATTTGCTGATGGATGCAATTTCAGCAAACCCTACTTGTTAATGAAACAGCTTGGCTCATGGAGAAACTATCAGTGACGAAGGGGAAATGGAAAGCTTTTCCATGCCCCCTCCCTAGCTGTGTTCAAGGCCAGATTGGATGGGGCTTGGAGCAATGTGGACTTGTGGAAGGTGTCCCTGGCTGTGGAAGGTGTCCCTGGCCGTGGAAGATGTCCCTGGCCGTGGAAAGTGTCCCTGGCCATGGAAGTTGTCCCTGCCCATGGCAGGGGGCTGGAACTGTATGAGCTTTAAGATCCCTTCCAACCCAAATCATTCTTTGACTCTATGACTCTGTACCTCACACATACAGCATAAAGCTAAACCTCTTCGACTGCATGCCTGAATAGAAACAGGCAGTAACTAAAGGGGTGCTGCTAGATGGGCCATCCATATCTCTCCCAACCCTATTTACTGTCATTCTGAAATATGCTCTGAGCAAATGCTCCTGCTTCGGTGAAAAACATAGCTCCTTTGTTCTCTTCCCCTGAGTCTTCCCCATCTCTGTGTTGCTGCTGCAAGTGCCCAGTACATAGTCTGTCCCTGGGGACATGAGAACAGATGCACACACACCGGCTTTCAGCTAAGTCAGCCCAACATTTGGGTTGACCTAGAAAGTCCCCCAGCTCTGCAGGTGACTTTTGCAATTCTGCCGCACCAGCGGGGCTACTCTATCAGTTGTGTAGACCTCCACCACCAGTCAGTCCTGGACCACACTACAGATGCTGGGAGTGGTGCAGTGAATGCAGGCATGGTGAGGCCATGTGCCTCACCACTGCTGAGCTGATGTCTGGGCACATCCACATGGTGCAGTGCTAAGCCAGGCAGTATCGCCTTGCAGCCACCACAAAAAAGGTGAGCCCTGAAGGGGCACCCTAAGGGTTCTGTGATGCTCATCAGGCATACATGTGGGTATCATCCTGCCCAGCTTGAGCAGCCACCATGCTGGTGTCAAGGCCTCCTCACTCTTATATCAACAGCTTTTTGTGCTTTAAGGTCTTTCTGCTTTGCAAACACAGCCATATACCTGAAAGGAATTTGAGTTTTCCTGAGGCTTTCCAAGCAATTGTCTTGAGTACTGCCAAGAGGCAAAAGAGACCCAAATAAAAAAAGCTTTATTTTTTCCCCTATTAAACAGTTAGCTATCCTTCCAGACTATGACATAGGAGCTTGAAAACAAATGCATTTGTGGAGCAGCTATATACAAGATACGGTTGTGGGCGATGCTGAGAGCTAGCATGTATCTGATCACTGTAACCCAGGTGTCGCCAAGGCAGATAGGAAAGATGGTTGCAATCTGTAGGAGCTGTTAAACTGAACTTGGGGAGCTGGTGGACTGGAGCCAATTCCCATTCCAAGGAAATAATAGAAGTTTAATCTGAACTAGTGAGCACATTCATACTTTGGCAGAACAATGATATCTGTAAATGCCTGGCATCTGTAAATCTACTGCTTTTGATGTCAAAGGGTTTTCATGTGTTTTGCAAAGTGAAATATTGACTAAATTATGACCTATTGGAACCTTCTCTGATGACTGCTGGAGCGCTGGCAGGCGATAAAAAGGGTTGCTGAGGTTTTTTGCTCAAGTTGGATTCCAGCAGATATAAAAGAAGTGATTGAATTAATTGGTTACGGAATGAGGTTCAGAGGTTGTTTAGAGTGACTTGTGAGAGGGGTTGCTGTGTTAGGGTTTTCTTGGGTTCTTTTATTGCAGCCAATGCAGATAAGTCTGCAATTTTCCACAAGTGTTTGAATGTTTCCCACACCAGGTTAATGGTACATTCTGCAGAGGTTCTAGCCTTTAACCTCATGCATGGTAGCCAAAGATTTCATACAACATAACTCATTCAGCCAGCACTTTCTTGGTTTTCCAGATCTGTCTCTGTCCTTCACAGCTATTCAGTGTCATATCTGAGAGGATCTTAAAAGAGACACCTTCCCAAGCTTGGCTCAGGAAGAAAAGATCTGAAAGCTATCTCTCCTCCTAGCTGGATGATGTTTTCTTTGAAGGACAGACTTGGTCCTTGGGTTGGGTAAGCTGCTGTTGCCTACTTTGATTCAGATGTCTCCAGTAGTACTGGGTGGAAGTTTTCTGAAAGGACCTTTTTCATTAGGAAATGACCATTTTCGAAGCCAAAACTTTGGCTCCCAAGTCCAGCTGACTGTGGGAGCAGAGTAGGAACTACAGCTGGAGGAAAAGACTCTTCTCTTTCCCCTCTTGGGATGCAATAATGGCCAGTGGTGAAAGCAGTCTCCTCTCTAGCTATAGATGCTGGGGCAAATTGCCTCTCTGACTTGCTCAGAGAAGTGACTTGAATGTCAGCCTTCTCTCACCTCAGGAGAGTTTTCTTGGCATGTAACTGTCTGGTGATTCTGGGTTTTGCCAAAAGAATGAAAAGCCCATGGGTTCCTTTTAGTGCCAGATGGGAAAATCATTCACATCTCTCAACCTTTCTCAGAAGAGGAGAAAACATCTCAAACACCTTGGACAGGATTTTTATCATTATTATTTCAAGACAAGGTAATACATGGCCTTGCATTTAATGTTGATTGACCAGAGAAGAAAATAAGTTGTTTGGAGTGTAATGCAAAAAATATTCTAACAATGCATGAGAAATCCTGTAATAACAGACCTACTTGAGAATTTGAGTGGCATGAAATGTGAAGTGTACTGTTACTTTAATTGTATTTTTATGCAGACATACTCAATTCCTATTAGTGGCAGAGTTGTGTTTGCATTTGGCCAGAGGCAAAGAATTACTAGTGGGCAGTTTAATCAGGATGAAAGAAGGAAAATGAAATTAATGTAGCATGCACTAGGCTCAGACATTTGTGTTGGAAGAATTTTCACATCTTTATTGTGTGAAGCTTGGTCCTGTTTATTTTAAAAACCTGAAGATGGGGGCCGAATGATTTCAGACTGGAGTTGCAGTTGCCAGGAATCCAGTTCAAGGGTTGAGGTTAGTAAATGAATAATTATAGTTAGCCTAAAAGTCTTTGTTGGTAGTCAGTGGTTAAAAACCAAAAGCTGAAGATGTTGCTGCATTACTCCTGAATAAATCCACCCATTCATTATTTATATAATTACTGCTTTGAAGCCAAATGCAGATGGGGATCCTGCTGATCTGGATAGGCCATAAATACCTTTAGGTATTTAGTAAATGCCCTGAAACTTTTCGTATCTGCATAAGACAAAGCAGAAAATGGACTCAACTTGTCCATGTCCTGCCAGTGGGTGGCTTTGCCTGATATGGGAGGGGAGCCCCAAAATGGGTCTGACTGGATCAGGTGTTTGCAGCTGTAAGGTTTGCATCTGGAGTCTCTGAGATGAGTTTTGCTCCCTGGGGAAGATGGTTCCTCCTGTTAGACACCTGAGATGGATGTGTCAGATGAGTTTCCCCATAGTGGTGTCTACCACTGTGAAAAGAGATCACAAAGACTTTGAAGATAGGCAGGGTTGAAGGCCGAAACTTATCTTCCAGGTGTTTGCAGTGGGTAGAGATGAATTCCTCTATGTCTTCTGACACCCTGGACAAGGCTATGTTGTTAGACCAGCCCTGCCTCAGCTGCTCATTCACCCAGACCTCCAGTCAAGACTTGCAGTTGACAGCAACTGCAATGACATCAACAGCACTGTTAGTGCAGTATTTTCTGCAGACACTAAATTGCCTGAAAAAGAAATCATAGCTGGAATAAATGGAAAACTGTAGAAACTTATTCTGGCAAGTGGTAGAATTTGTGTTTATATTTCTATCAGCTCTGGCCTCCCTACAAGAATCCTGCCCTGATGTGATCAATCTGAGAGAAGGAATTTTCTTTGCTTGGCCTCCATTTATTTTACTATTTAATGCTGAGACTGTTTAGTCAGGAAGGACTTGCTTCCAGACTCTGCAGTCAATGAACGATTCATCTTGTCCAAGAGCAAATTAAGCAGAGTGAATAATTAAATGGAAGAACTCAACCAATATTTCTCAGAGCTCTTTTAAA
The DNA here is from genome assembly GCA_002631895.1 of Agapornis roseicollis. Classification (NCBI taxonomy): domain Eukaryota; kingdom Metazoa; phylum Chordata; class Aves; order Psittaciformes; family Psittacidae; genus Agapornis; species Agapornis roseicollis. Next base: position 20,105 of record NDXB01014933.1, on the reverse strand, counting down.
CAATTCCCCACAGTCTCTTTGCATCCTCCCCCACCCTTACCCCCAGACAGCTTCAACCTATCTATTCAGCAGCACTGTGTCCGGCATCAAGCCCAGACTGTGCCAATGTTGGTCAAAGGTTATTGCCATCTGGGTGGTCAATGTGAAAGGGTTGGTGGTCTAGCTCTTGTTCCTACGGGAAAATCTTCGAGACCACAGACCTCCCACTCCAGTCAGCTAGTATTAATAAGACATCCTTGCTGGGAATGGGGTCAGGATTGATCAGGCAGAATGAATAAACTTGCCAAGGAGATGGCTCTTCTGGGAGAGAGGAGAGCAAGTGGGTTGGAAGGCTTTCATGCCGCTTCCTCTCAGCATTGTTGCCCTTCATTGCTGCCCCAGAGCTGCCAGTCTGGCAGGCTTCCCTGTGTGAGCAGGGGAGGCTAAAGGGAAACGTTAAATGAGGATTTTAAGCCAACTGATTGCACTGGGAGGCTTCAGACAAGGATGCTAATGTCTTTTCAGGTGAATATGGGAATGATGAGATGTGCTGTGCAGATGGGGAAGCATGGAGGGTGTTGGTATTACATGGCAAACAGTATTCACTGAAGACAGGCTGAACATGAATGGAAATCTAAGCCATGTCCTTGGAATTTTTTCATGAGTTTCACGGGCTAAACAAGCAGTAGAGGTTTCTGCAAGCATGAAGAGCTACCTTCCTCCTCCCCATTTCCTTAAACCACCTGCCTTGGCAGGGCAGAGCCCTGAGGAGAGGGAGCACAATGATTTAATTAAAAACTCACTCACTGACTGACTCCCAGCTCCAGTCACTCTGGAGCCAGCAAAAGTCAAAGACCTAACTGGGATTTGAGACAAAGAGCTGAGGACACCTGAGACCACCTGGCTCCTGAGACCATCATTATGGAGGCTTAGGGTAGAATACGATGAGATGGTTGCTGGGTGATCTTGAAGGTGTCTTGAGAGGTGAAGGGGATCCTGACAGTGATTGTTGGTTTAGTTTAAAGAAGATTTAGGAAAGCAATGAGAGCAGGTAAAAGATGAAGAAGAGAGGAGACTTTTTGATAATTACCCAATACAAGCTGTGCTTCTGTGCTAAACTGTTTCTAGAGTCGGCTGGCAATTTTTCAGACAAATGTATTTTTAGCAGAAAATGCTGATGTGTCAAAGAAAATAACACTTTCAATAGGATTTATAATTGTAGAATCATAAAACCTTTTAGGTTGGAAAAAACCTTTAAGACCATTGAGTCCGACTGCAAATTTAGCCAGTCTTGGAATTATTTTAGGGAGAGGCAGGAGTATCCTTGGGTCTGCATACCCTTAGACAGGTTATCATTTTCCAAAAGGTCAGTGCCAAGATACGTAGAAATCCCAGGATCAAGTCACTGTTTCAAACAGACATTTGAATACAAAATGAAGCACATCTGGTAGAGAATTTAAGAGACCAAACCACTTCAGGACAGCCATATGCCCTCCTACTTCATTCATCATTTGTCCTGGACATACTAGCAAGACAGTCTTGAGTCACAGCCTCCCAGAGAGGAGCAGAAGCGCCCTGCCACCATGCTGGGGTTTGGCCAAGATGATTATTTCAATTCTGTCTTACAAGACGAAAGCTCTGGGCTTTGTCTCACTGAGGAATGGGGAGCTTTTTGAAATCACAAAGTTTTCGTGGGACTCAGAAACCTTTTCCCGCCAACCTGTTTTCTACCACATTATAATAGCACATCTGAGAACAGAAGGAGAAGAAAATATCGCGGCTTTCCCATAACGCTGTTGCTGTCAGACAGACAATTTTTCACCACCATGGATGCCTCTGTGACACAATTCCTAAGCTGAAAGAGGCCCAGCAGAGTGAACAATATCCCAGTTGGGAAGATAAGGAGCTGCAGGACATTACCCAGAGAGATATAAATTGTAGTAATCTATTTGTTCTCTTGCCCATGGGGTCCTTGTAGTAAACAGGGAGAGCTGGGAAGCGGGTAAATTCTGACACATCATTTCTCATTGTTCCCGAGGGATGGTGAGCAATCCTAGTGCTGGCAAGCCAGACAGGCAGTAAATGTTTCCTAGAATACAAACAGTGGGAGCCAGCACATGAAGGCTGCAAAATCACTGTAAAAATGTAATCAACTGAAAAAAAAGAACCCAGCAAAACCAGAGCCACAGCCGTGCAGCCATGGATGTAATGCCCTAAAGAAGGGTGAGGGAAGAATATAACAAGCACCTGTGGGAAAGCGAAGCCTACCCCTTAGAGGGGGCAACTTATGTAACAGGAGCATGCAATTCAGCTGGCAGGGAGAGACAGGAGACCTTTCAAGAGGTCCATCATGCACTTTTTTGTGTCTGGTGCAAACCAGAGGTGTAACTCTGCTAATGCCTCAGTTTATTGAGTCTGATGACACTCTGGGCTATGTCTTTGTGCCCTTTTTAAAGAACCTATGCTTACCAGTGAAGATTAATCATCCTGAAGCACCATTAAGACCAAAGGATGGAATGGAACCATATTCCAGCCTTACTCCCAAGTTGGTGTACTTACACATTTCCATGCTCTGACAGCGTTTCATGGAAAGGCATAAGAAGCTGTCAGCCTTAAATATAGTCCCAGGGCTATCTGGGCAGGAATACCATAGTCCTGGCTGAGATAACTGCTGACATGCAGACATCACACCTCAGTGCCAAGCAGCAACCCAAGCCAGCTTCCTGATTGCACATGGAGAGCTAAATACCACCTAGACTCACTGATCACGCCGAGTCAAGCAATCAGAGGGCTCGGATCAAGATGGCTTAAATTATTCTGGACTTTTCACTACTTGTCTCAGGTGGGAAGTAGACACTGATCTCGGACAACTTGTGGAGATAGCAGGATATCAGCAAGGTCATTGTCAGCTCTGGAATGCATCCTCCAAATGGACTAAAAAGTCAGCAAAGCCCTACAAAGAGGATGGAAACCACCAGCCTGTGCAGCTCAGTCTAGCAGATGAATCTAGACAGTATGGAGAGATGAAAGTGATAAGAAAGAGACCACCTGGAGATGCAAGCTTATACCCTCTCAGCTTAGACTCATGCTGCTCAGCTATACTGCTGTCCTACTGTCCTTCTCCATGGCCCATCACCCTGTCATTCTGCTTCCCTGCCTGGGGTATAGCTCTGAACAGGCATCTGTCAATTGCAGCTTGCACCTTGATTGAGTTTGATATGGGGAGTTCTCCAGCCTTCTGCTTGACTTTCTGCTTTCCTGTGGCAGTCAGCAGTATCACATTGCTCTGTGACCTTCTGAGGAATGAACCAGGAAATATCTTCTTGGCTAAATAATGAATCTAAAAATTGATTTGAGGAGAGGCTGGAAAGCAATGAGCATACAAATTAACCAGTGGATAAGTAATACATTTACATTTCATGGATCCTGTTAACTTCAGAGCAGGCAAAATTTATGACCTACTGAACTCCAAGTATGAGGCTTAAAGAAATTACTGGGAGGAGAATTACTGGGTTGAAAACTAGACATCATTCCAACTTTCATTAAGGATTTCATGTGCTCTTTAAAGTTTCTCCCTAGCAGCACCCATTTCCAAGGCTGGGAAAAAAATCAGACACTGAGATCACTTCAAAACCACGTTGCCTCCTCCCTTCCATTTCCCCAAGTTGTATTTTTATTTTCCACATAAACCTGATGGTCAGACAAATTACTGTACATGAGAGATTCTGATAACAGGAATCATGTTGGAAGCCAAATGCTGATGATCTGCAGATACAATGTCAAGTAAAGAAAACATTTTGTGTGTGTGTGTTTATGTGTTCAGATAGATAGTTTTACTTTTTGGGTTCATTTGTGACACTTTGTGACACTTTATGCCACTTGCTCTACATGCAGCCCAGGCAGACCTCTAGATTGCTTCAGCCTGGTTATTGAGCTCTTCCAAGTGGTTTCTGCGAATGGTGAGAAATAGCATGAAGCCATCATGCCTCCAAGGTTTGGGCTTGTTTGAGATTTTCCAGGCTGTTGGCAAATCCCTGTGAATCATTTTTATGGTCCTGTCACTTGAGAATAGACACCTGTGGACACCAGGTCTATGGGTCATGCAGTCTTATTGTCCTCCAGGCTACAGGGAAATGGCTGAGCCCAACAAAAGGTCAGATCCCTATACTCTCCACCTCTCTTTCTCCTACCATTGCTCCCTTCCAGACAGTGAGGATCTGTCCACCTCTGTAGAAAGTCCTAGTCTTTGAGGTTCCCCACAGAGAGGAGGAGATGGGAGAGGACACTTCTCTGTTTGCTTTCATCTGTGGCAAATTAGCTGCTCTCCTGATGATGGCTGTTCCTGTGTCGGGAGGTTGAGGAAGCGGGATGAGGCAAGCCCAGGTCTGCTGCTGGTTGTCCACACACCTGCATCTGAGACTGAAGTCTCTTTCAATGCCCCAGGTGGTGCTGAGTCAGGGGTAATTGCAGATGGGATGGGCTTCAGCACATATGGCCTGATCATAGGCTGACCCTCGTGACATTGTCACATCATCACCATACCGTGGCTTTTCTTCTCCAGAGACCTCTGGAGATCATAGAATCATGGAATCATTTAGGTTGGAAAAAGCCTTTAAGATCATGGAGTCCAACAGTTAACCCAACACTGCCAAGTCCAACTCTAAACCATGTCTATTGTTATAGATTGGGCCCAAGGCTTTGCAATGTGTCCTGCATATTTTGTAAATGAGCTCAGACCTGTGATTGTCTGACAAAATAAAAGGTGCTTTTCTCCTCCAAGTGCCATAATTTACCTTCTGTTTTCCTGTGTGGAATGGTGTCCTCCACAGCAGTGATTCTCCCCATAGTGTTGTTGCAGGGTAAGGGCAGTTATGGTCCCCTGATCATCCAGATGGGAGGACGCATTGCATCTCAGCATTGTGGCCTGGCCTGTGGGAGAGGACATGGCACCTCCTGTCTCCTCCCAGTATGTGACGGGGGTGTGGACAGGATGCGCAGCTGAACCATGGTGCTGGGGAGCAATCCTGGGCTGCACAGTACTGCCTCTGATTTCTTTTGTCCACAGCAGCAGGGAAAATCATCAAAGGAAGAAGAAGAAGGGGTTTAAAAGCAAAGCCAAACAAAAATGGGTCCCAAGTTGCAAAGTTTGTATCTGAACTTCCTGGAAGCTTTGAGGCTTTGGGTGGGGTTTCATTATGCTGCTCCAGTGAAAATGCCATATGTAAATCTCCTAACACATGAAAGATCATGCACTTCTGTGATCTAAATAGACAGGGACATATTACTGGTGATGGTCCAAACAGCTGCACCAGTGTAAGGATGCTTATTAAAGAAGGGATTGCCGGATATACATATCCTTGCCTAACAGATCTCTTCAGTGAAGGGATGTTAGAATGCAAATTTGGAAAAAACTCAAGATAAAGAACCATCAGTTCCAACATAAGCCAAAAAGGGGTAGTGCTGCATGCCGGCCACAATATGTGATAACACATGAGAATAAACAGTTCTTTGGAAATTCCCTTTCCATAGGCCTTAAAGGAGCTGAAAGTGAGAGGATGAAAGCCTGAGAGTTTTTCACCTTCTGTGAAAGCTGTCAGTGCTGTGGTCTCAGAGTGGGAGTTACCAGCAGTGTCTGAAAGTGCACAGCAGTGTCTGGGTGCCTTAGAAACCTTTCTGTACTTGTTTTGGCAAAGTGGAGAGTGCTTCCTACCATGGCAGGATTTTGCATAGTCCTCTCTGCCAGCTCCCTGGGTTGAATATACTTATGGGCTTGGGAAGCTGAAGTCAGTGTTCACCAAGCAAATATATAGTACATATGTGAACTAAGAGACGTAAAGTGCCTTTCTGTAAGAAACAATAATGTCCCACACTGAAAAAGCCACAAAGACATGGCAGAGGTCTTTGGGGACAACCTACAAAGCCCTCTTGCAATTGTGCTTGAGCCATAAGATTCCTTCTCATCTAACTGACAGTGAGAGATAGCAGGAACCCATCTGTTCAGGTACAGCAGGCACAGATTTCCCAGCACAGAAAACCACCTGAGCTTTGTTTCTGGTGTGTTGCAAAGAAGAGGATGTGGCATCCATCATTTTCATAAACAGGATTGCCACATGGAGTGTATTTGTGTGGCCAGATCCTATACACAGGATTACAGCTCAGCCAAGGAATTTCTTCCCTGTTGTGTCTCCAGGCATTTAGACTGGGAGGTCTTTGCATGAAAAATTATCTATCCATTTGTTTTTCATCCATGCTGTGCCCAGCACTGTGACACCAGGGCTGTAGGCAATAGCCCCACATGGTTGCTGGAGCTGTAAACAGTGAGAAGAGTCATTGCAGCTGGTACCTGCCTTCCCAAAGGCAGAGCTCTCCCTGCCCAGGCTGCTCTGCCAAGGTGACACTATCAGCTCCTGTACAGTCATTTGTAGCATCTACTTCTTTTAAAGGTCTCTGAATAAGACAATTTCTCTCTGTTCTTCCTTTTCCCACCCCTTGAATTTATCCTTTGCACCAATCTCTTGCTTCAAACTGTAAGATGCAGTGTTACAATAAAGAAAAAGCTCTCAAGGACACATTAAGCTCTTGATTCTCAGACAGTAAAAGCCAGGACTGCACATGCTAGTGAAAAGTGTCCCAGTAAGAGGCTGGGGACAGCTGTCTTCTTCCAAACTGAAGTGTTCCTGCTTTTCCTATTTGTTCACCTGCCCTTGTTCCAGCTGCACAAGCCCTCTTGCACTGTGTCAGGAAAAGTGAAAAGCACCTTTGCCCAAGGTGTGAGACCCCCTGAGGCTGATCACAGGTACTCAGGTACTTTGTGCCAGCAGAGATGTGAAGGAGAGGGATCAAAGTCCAAGTGATAACAATGCAATGCAGACTAATTGTTTTCTATTAATTTTGCATGTACACATTCTACTCCCACAGTGCACAGCTGCAAATATCTTTTCTGCAGATGAAGGATGTATTTTCTCTTTCCCAAACCAATGAGAATTTTAAAGTAGAACAAACCCTCATTTTCCTGTCTGAAGAGGGATAAAGGATTCTTTTGAGCCAACTCTACTGAGCAGCCTACATTAACTTTTCCACCACTTGACCTGAAGCACTCCTCACACAGCCAATAGCAACCTCATTCATGATACAATCATAAGAGAAAAGTAAAGCCCCTGGTTGCATTGGGTTGTGTGTATCATGTACTGGTCTAGCTGACAGGCTGTGTGTAGTTTGGCATTTCTACCTGCTCAGCCCTGATCACTGCTATCCATAGCATCATTCCTAACCTTGGCAAAAGTTAGCACTTTGGGTGATCCTCAGCTTTTAAGGAGGGCTGCTGAGCTCCTGAGGGACTCTCAGGTTTGCAGTGCCTGCAGGGAATGCAAAGGATCGTCTCAGGGAGGACTTTGCTCTCAGAGTACAACACAAGGATGCTGGGATGCAGATAAGGGAAGCTTAGTGCTGGTTTGTGCTGATCCTGATAAATCACACAAGGTTGGGAGGCAGAAGTGATACATATGCTTTTCTCACATCATCTGAAACAATTGGGAAAAAAAAGCAAGTTTATGGGCATGAGTCTTCTGGTGATGTCTCCTTCTTTTACCAAAATGTTGCATGAATTTAAATAACCCATTCACAATTTGTGTTTTGCAGTTTACTGCTCTTGTGAATAATTCATTTAAAGGATACCTTCTCCCTCTCTGAGGATTCATCATTTATAGATTTTGGGAGCACTTGAGATCTATTAAATTTAATAAGCCTGCTCTTGAGAAGGTTGTACAGACCCCCAGATAATAAAGGCAGAAGACCATACTCATCTAAACTTACATTTTCAACTAGGCTACACAACAGCCCTTTCTTGCTGGTGATGAGGAATGGGAGCAGCAACTCCATCAGTCTCTTGTTAGATGGCATTTCTGGCACACAATCTGCCCGTATTTGTTGTCTATGAATTATAGTTTCTCTACCATCTTAAACAGTTCATCTTTTGGAAGTTTCCTGGGGCCATATTTCCTTTCTACTAATAAAACACTGTATCAGGACTCCTGTTTGTTGATCAGAGTGCTGAGAGTGAGGGAAGAAGGCCATGAATCCTGGGTGAGAGCAGGGCCAGTGGGTCAGCCATATGTGATGTCTGGCATGCAAGTCTCTGTGAAACATGGAGGATGATTGTCTCAGGAGGTCCCAAGGAGGGAGGATTTGAAAGGTGCTATTGCAACAGTACTCTCTTGCACAGCCCTAGTTTAGTGTGACTGTTCAATGCTTTAGGGAATGTCACTTGGGCTGGTGAAAAGCCTCCCTATAATCCTGGGGAGATGACATGCAGGAGCCAGAGTGCTGGATGCTGGAAAAGCTCATAAACACTTTAAAGCCTACTTGTGCTTTGCTTTTATGTTTATTTGCCTGCTGTAAACATGATAAGCAGGCAGTAGCTAGGAAATAATTGTTCCCCCATATTTTTGTGTAATAAACACCCAAACCCTGTGCAGGTGAATGCTATCAGGTAGAGCCTTCAGTCGCTCTTGCAAAACTCCTGGCTTGAACAAAGTGGACACAAGTTAGGGAAGAGGCAGGACAAGAAGGGAGATGGAATCTTGGGGTTAGCCTTACTAAAGGTTAATTAGCATGGATTGTAGAAATGAGCAGGCCTGACAGATAAATTGTTGTTAGGAGGTGTGGGAAAAGTGTTGTTGGATCTGTAGTTTAGGTTGTGACCCTCTTCCACCAATGGAAATATGTCATGGTTGCCCCATGCTGTCAGCAGGTAAGTGGGGTGGGGGAGTGTGAATGATGGACATGCACACACAGACAGGTAACACCAGAACAAAGAAGACAAGGGGGAAAAGATACTCTTGTCTGCATATGATGGTCTACAAGGGAAAAGAGGGCTGAATCTGTAGGTTGTTATTCCTTTTATCCCCCTGCTGTGATTTGGTGTGCTGAGAAAGTGCCTTTTAGAGGAGCTTATCAGTGGAGTAAGAGCTGCACTGTCAAATGAACATGCTCTCTCATTCCTAATGGATGCGATGCAGTTTGCTTCTGTGCTGGGTATTCTGCCATGTCTCTCACTTTGGTTGCTTGGTTTCCAGAAGAGCTCTGGGCATGCTGGAGAACAGACTCACCTGCACTGGGTCCAGAAGTGCATGCCAAGGGCTTTGGCAGCTGCTGCATTTAGTTTGGCCACAAGAGCATCAAGGCCACCTTTCTGCTCATGGGAGCAAGCCAGCCATGAGGGCAGCTCCCCACAATGCCCACAGGGGAAGAGTTGAGGTCTTAAGTCATGACTGCTGGAGCCACAACATACTTTATGCTTTAAAAAACTTTACTCTGTTCTCTGGTGGATGCAAATATATGAGAAAATGGGCACAGGGGAGCTATTTCTGGTGCTATACTTGGTGATGGTAGCCCCAGGCATGATGGACAGCTAGCCAGGAAAGAAACCCTTAGCCCTGAGTTTCGCAGGGTAATCAGCTTGAACATTTCAGACTCAATCAATACTAGTATAAGTACTCAATTTACCAGCTCAGTAAGTCCTTATGCCCCTCCACTTCCTGCCCCATCTCGATGACTCAAGTCCAGACTTCCAAGAGGTGCTCATACAGGTTATTCAAGCCTGTTTTGTAGTGAGGAAGGAAGGTAATTGCTGACATATGTCTGATTTCACCTCCCCATCCTTCCATAGGGTCTCTGGTGACAGACCAACTTGTCCATAAGATCAAAGTGTCAGCAGCAGGCAGGTCTTTGCAACACTGAAGGGCTAGAGCATCTTCCTTGTGCCACCTTGCCAGAGACACCATAAGGCTGGATCCATGCCCTGGAGTACATCCAGGTAGCATCTGTCAGGAGTGTAGCTCAGACACAAGCTGTGCCAGCCATGGAGCACAAGGATTTCATTTAATTCTTGCAGGTATGAGACAGGTTGAAGGTAGAAGCTTCCTCTGTGGTGAGATCTCTTTTCTCACTGATAGTTGCATGGGTGCCCATGGCAACGAGGGCAAGTGGTATTTGGTTAGAGATGTTCACTGCTGCCCAGATGAAGCTGCAGAGCCCTTACTGCTGTCAGTATCATCTGGAGGAAATGGGTCACCCAACCCAGCAGGCTCCTTGGGAAATTCCCAAGAAAGCTCCAGGCCTAAGAGTCTTCAAGAAGCTGACACATGTTTGGCAGGCCTGGGGGAGGAAAGCCTCTTGCCCCCTGGATGGCCCTGGCTGGGAGTCCTGCTGGTGACTCAGTGCTGTGGGATGACAAGTGTTTTTCCAGTCTCCAGAGGCTCGCTCCAGCAAAAACCTAGTGATGAATGGCTCAAAAGAGGGCTGCTTGCACCGAGGATGTGTAAGGTGGCAAGACATCTGGCAGCAGACCCTCCTGCCCAGCACTAGATGGATATCATCTCTCATTTCCCTCCATGAAGGCCACCATCACCTAGGCTGAAGGCTTCCTAAAGCTGTCGTGGGCAGCACATAAGACAACTTGAGACTAATGACCTCAGACAAGGAGCACAGGTCTTTGATAGGCTGCAGGCCAGGGCACTCTGCAGCCTGCTATGACAGTGAGGGAAGCAGCTGTGTACTTGAGGAGCTAAGGAGAAGGGAAGGGAAGGGCCATCAATCAGGAAGGCAAAGGCCACCAAAAAGAAAAAGACCTAAAACCCAAGTTTGTGTTTACTCATCACTGTGGTTATNCCTCAGACAAGGAGCACAGGTCTTTGATAGGCTGCAGGCCAGGGCACTCTGCAGCCTGCTATGACAGTGAGGGAAGCAGCTGTGTACTTGAGGAGCTAAGGAGAAGGGAAGGGCCATCAATCAGGAAGGCAGAGGCCACCAAAAAGAAAAAGACCTAAAACCCAAGTTTGTGTTTACTCATCACTGTGGTTACGTGAAGAGGTTTGATGCAGCAGCATGACCGTGATCTGGGGAGGGCATGGCATGAAGGCAAATATTTGGTGAGGATCACTGTCCTGCTGCTAGGTCCTGGATGAGCTAACCCAGTGGGGTATCTTTAGAGGCACTTGATTTCATTAGCATGACCTGGGAAGCCCTTGTATACCTTCAGGAGTTGTCTTTTGCTCCTGGCTATCTGTACTCATGACTGAGACACAACTGATGGTCTGGGTGCTATAAGCTAGGCAAAGTCCCAGGTCAAGTACAACACTGGTGGTTTAAATGTCCAGGGAACATTTCAATGTTCATGGCTTGCCAGGCTTTTAAAATCACCCCTCTGTTGTCTCTCACCCCAGCAACATGCACAAGCTGTGTAACTGCTCCTCATCTGCTCCATCCAAAGACATCAAACCTCATTCAAATGCAGCTGGCTTGGGTCAAGTGCTTGTCTTTGCACCAAAGGGGATGCTTCCTTTTGATATGATTTCATGCTGACCTAAAGAAGCTGAAGGGCCCTTGCCCCTCAGATACTGATCCTCAGATACTGATTGGGTGCAGAGGGCCACAGCCTGTTGGGAGAGTTTGATGAGAGTCCTGCCTCAAGGACCTGCTAAAGGACCCTGCAAAGAAAGCAAACATTTGACCTTAGTACCCAGGACTTGCATGAGAAAAGTGGTGCTGGTCAATCAGTACTGCATCCTCAAGGGAGGATGGAAGCCTGGGAAAGAGAAGGCTCTGGGGACACCTTAAAGAGGAATTCCTGTATCTAAAGGGGGCCTACAAGAAAGCTGGAGAGGCACTTTTTACAAGGGGTTGTGACAGGATAAGAGGGATGACTTTAAACTGAAAAAGGTGAGGTATTAGGCAGAAGCTCTTCCCTGTGAGGGTGGTGAGGCCCTGTCCAGGTTGCTTAGAGAAGCTGTGGCTGCCCCATCCCTGGCAGTGTTCAAGGCTAGGTTGGATGGGGCTTCAAGCAACCCGGTCCAGTGGAAGGTGTTTATGACCATAGCAGGGGGTTGGAACTGGATGAGCTTTCAAGTCCCTTATAACCCAATCCATTCTGTGATTCTTATGTCCCTCTCTCCATGGTCTGGGGGCTGGCAGAGCCCACATGGTGGCACTGCGACCCAGCATCTGGGACTGCAGCTACTGCTCTCTGTGGGGATGGGCTGTCATCAGCAGCTGCTGGGTGCTGGGAGGTACAAATCTGGCACCAGGTCTGATGTGGGAAGGCTTCACCCTATCTGCACAAGCCTTGGGCCATACGGGAGAGCATGAAAGGGAGCAGGACTTCCAGCTTTGAATTTCACTGTGGCACCAGTCTTCCCTAGAGCTTGGCTTTGTGTCCATCAATGCTGGTCATGCCACAGGTGACACAAGGCATATGCTGGGTTCACCAGCTGATCAGGGTGTACCCACTGCTACTTTTGCTGCCACTAAGGGGATGGTTTAAGGAGGGTGAAGACCCTTTCTCCTTCACTTAGCTGAATAGCCAAGCAGTTTGTGGACAGAGCTAAGGGTCAATGGGTGACCCTGGCTCCTTCATCCTGAGCAGCTCTCACCAAACAGCCTTGTCCTGCATCCATATGTCTAACTTGGAGTCTGTGGCCAAACTCTTCCATCATGTGCAGGAGCACTGAGACCAAACCCACTGACCCTGTGAGCTGCCTCAACAAAGCAACAGTGACCCTGGCATTCAGCCTCAGCCAGATGTCCTTACACATTATGTATGTGCCACTGGCTGGTTTCTAGATAAAGGCAGCAGTGCTTCCCTTCACCCTGGAAGGAATCAGTTGCTTCCCACCCCAAGGTTAGCCATCCGCAGCCTGCAACCCCCTCCCGAGGGAGGTGCCTGGTAGGGATATCCCTTCTGCCCCACTGCCTGCTGAGGAGCAGATCCCTTGTCCTTGTCTTTGTCTCAGTTATTCCCACACAAACACCTGTAGCAATAAAGCAGCTCCCTGTGCATGGGCTGGCTTAGGGAGGGGGCAACCAATACATCACCTGCAACAGAAGCTGGGGACCTTTTGTAACTTCTGCAGCAGATAGGGCTACAGATCATTCCAGATGAATGGAGCCCTAAGTAGTTACAATTCATAAGAATTAATCAAGCTGTTCTCTGCCATGTACATCATTTAACTCACTAAAGCACTCGTACTGGCATCACTTGGTGGCAGTCTATTTTTGTGGCAGGGAGTCTGTTTATCATGGAACAAAGAGCTCCTCTCCACCCTCCCACCCCAGCACGGGGTGGGGAGAGGGGTGCTCAGCGAGGGTGCTGTCCCAGTGCCTGCTATGTTCTTTCTCCTGCTGCCACACTGTGCTTACCATGCAGAGCTTGTGTAAAGCATGCCATTAGTGCTTCATGCAGTAAAGCCCAGGGGATGCAGTTAAATGAAGATTGAGCTCTAGATGCCTCCTAGGAAAAAGCCCAACAAAAGCAGCCCCCCTCACAGCAAGTTGTCATAAGATATGTTGTCAAATAGGAGATGGAAAGCATGAAGAATAGGATGTGTGCGTGTGGGGTGTGCTTCTAACTAAATCTTCGGAAGAAGCAAATTAGAGGGGAGATTTTCCCTTTACCAACAACTTCCTCTGAAATGACAAGACCCACCAGGATGCTTGTGCACAAATTGCTGGGGCGGCAAAACAAGGCAAAGATGAGCAGGACTTGTTCTTGCCCAAATTCATTTTCCAGCCCTTTTCTCTTTCTCACCTTAAGTCAGCCTTGCTCCTAAGGAGGATGCTGTCTCTGCCAAGCATAGCCCTGGATCTTACCCCAGATCCCACCTTTATGGTCCCTTCTAGCCAAAGTGAGTCTGCCTGAAGCCAAGTTTGCAAATTGTCCCACAAGGCTCAAGCTCCGGGTATAATCCCAGCAAAGCAAGAAGGAGGAGGTCATGACATTGTGCTCCCTTCCTGGGCAGGGTCAACCCAGCTGCATTTCTTCCCGTTTGCAATAGGCCGATGGAGGTAAAGGATAAGCCAGGAGATGTTGTTTAAGATGCACACATGATATGGTCCAGATCTCAGGTGTGGGGAGCAGTGTCTTTCAGCAGAGGGTATAACAACCTGTTGAAGAAGTGACAATACTTCAGTGCCTCCTAACTATATATGCACAGGAATATCTGCCTCTGCTTGATCTGTTAAGTCCTTGGGAATAGCACTGCATTAACATGGGTGAGTTATTTCTTGTCCCCAAGATATTTCTGGTGTCTTTGCCTAGCTCTGCACTGTTCAGAATAAAATGCCTTTAGATGCCAATGTGGGAGGCACTTCATAATCCCTTGAGGAAGATCTTATCCTCCAACCTAATGGTAGGGTCAGAAGTGTTCCCAAACATCAGCCCATTGATCCTGCAGTGGAAGTTGCACAAGATGCATCTATATGCAAGACCTAAGGTGTCCTTCAGGGTGACATGTGCTTTGCCACAAAAAGGCCGTAAATCTTTAATGGGAAAGTGCACTTTGTTCCTCACTACAAACACAGTAAAAGGCTTTAAATAATAGCTGTTCATGTGGCCCTGAAAAAGGTTGCCATGTGGTTGAACTCTATAAATCTGGACATTTGCTGAATTGATTTTGCCAAGAAACATGCTACGGCTGAAAAATGAGCTGGAGGGATAAGACAGTAGTTGCTTGCAGAGTCGATGCTATGCTGCTGATGCTCTGCAGAGAGCTTTGTACCTCATTTAAAAATTATATTAAAGCCCACTGCAGTAGTGGGAGGTGTTTTGGGTGACTTGAGGAATTACAGGATGAAGCTAAAACACTCTCACTGTGTAGGAGCAGGATGAGCTTTAACCCAGTCACTGGGAGAAGACAGCAGAGTTGGATTAGATGGTGTTGCACAGAGCTGTGAATCCAGGTCGACTGCTGAGATTCATTCCCTCTTTGGTTATGAGAGCAGACAGCAGCTGCTGTCTCTTGCTTCCAAAGCTGATGAACATGGTGTGAGTTTGTTGGTTTTTTTTTTTTTGTTT